>JBBBDQ010000791.1:625000-672500 GCA_037127315.1 Ascarosepion bandense | reverse complement strand
ATTTCGATAGCTTCTTCTGCCAATGTTATCGGTAGACTGTTGGTGATGTGTGGCTAAACCAATGTCTGTTGTATATTTTTTTCCTAAACTTCTAAAACGGATTATCTTCTAATGGGTTTCCCTTATAACTTTTGGAGTTCTTCCCGATGTTTCATCTCTTCCGTTGGCACATACCACTCATAAATGATCATGTGATTTCATACTGTTCACTTCTTGATAAGAGTTCTGCAAGAAATTTAAAAGTTGTTTCCTCGTAGGTCAACTACGTTAAAAGCGCCAATGATTCGCCGTGTCAGATGAGGAGATGGAAAAGAAAAAATTAAATAGGAAGACTGGTAGAAGACTGAAATAAATTGAGTGAAATGCAGCCTTAAAACATTCAAAAATACAACAGAAATATCTGAAAAAAGTAAAATGACACAGCAGGTTGATATAATTATGTTTATAAGAATTAGAATTGCAATTGAAAACATATATATAAGACTCCTTTATATATATATATATATATATATATATATATATATATATATATTTATATATAGGTAAGATATACCTAGTGAGCCAGACGAACCTACCAAGGTTTCATTTAAACGGATCGTCAAGGAAAGTTGGAAAGGGCCAGCTTTCCCAGACGATCCGTTTAAATGAAACCTAGGAAGGTCTGTCTGGCTCGCGAGGTATTCTTTACTTATTCCGCTCTACCTAAGTATTGAGCGCTTTTTGTTAGTTGATTACTCGTATTATCGGTTTTTTTTCTTTGGGTTACGTGCTGACTCGGTCCGAACCCTTTTGACTGATGTTCATGTGCTTAGGTCTTTCTTTTTTTTAAACCGCTTTTTTCCTTCTTTGTAGATTTGTGGAAGGTTTTTCGACACGAGTATAGTTATAATGTCATATATATATATATATATTCTAAACCTATACTGTTAAATATAACAGACAATGCCTATTATGTTTAATTATGAGCCATTCTAAACATCGTATTTTGTCTTTAATTTCAGACAAACATTTTCCAACGTTTGGATATATTTATTATGTTGGTTCTAAGCTTTCGTTTCACATGAGCCATCTTTAGATGAGTTTCAGGGATGGTAATATAAAGACATAAAACATCAAATATTCGGTTGTTGACATAAAACATTGCTAAGCAACGATAACAGTCACCAAATAGCAGACGCAATTCGTAATGTTTTAATACGGTTCTTTGACGTCACCCCACGTGAGAGACCGGAATCTTAACAGAACCATATGTCTAAATGCAATGTAATTTGTTATGAAGAGAATGAATGTGATTTTATTAAGTGTGGGCTGTTTTGATCAGTATATGTTTAGAAAATTATCTGTTGCCTTGATACACTATATATATATATAAATGTTAACAGAAGCACCATAACTAATTTCTATCTAACCATAATCTTTCTATACATATTGCCCGTTTTCCCTTTTGATAATAAATAGTTGTTTATTAACCTCGATTTAGCTCTGTCCAGCAGCGGAGTTCGAAACCAATTAGCTAACGCGTTTTTCAATTATATTTTTTAACTGTTATGATGAGTGGCAATACAAATAAAATATTTAGTCTTTATATATATATATATATATATATATATATATATATATATATATACAAATATTTTTGTCTTTACATATATATATATATATATATATATATATCCGAGTGGGTACAGAACGAAGAAAGAATTTTTTCCGTCCAAAACATTAATTTAAAACAGTGCTCGATATATGATGTATAGAGCTGTGAATATTCATTATAAATTTTGTTTTAGAACATGTACATTAGTTTTTAATATATGTTCTCGACAATCATATGCTTGTTTCAACGTTGGGTGCTCAATGTTTCTTCGGGAGGTAAAAGCAAAACTGAATTCATATATATATATTAGAGTTTCTCGAATCAGATTCTTTACAAAATATTTTGTTTAAACAGTTAACTTACTTCCTACATATTTATAATGCTCTATTAATATATCCCCGTGATCATGACTCATCGAATCTCGTATATAAACTAAACAAATCGAAAGCGTAATATAATTTTCATGCAAAATGGATTAAAAATGCTTTACCATTTTTAGATATCATGTTACACGGAGTTGATAACAGTGTAAAATTTATTGTCGACCGAAAATCACCTAATAAATGTGTGCTAATAAACTTATATTCCCATCATAACAACAAAATAAAATCCAGAATGATCACTGGATTCTACGTACGAGCACTCAGAATTTGTAGCCTACAATATTTACGCGAAGCGAAGAAATATATTGAAAATACTTCCAAGACCCTTTTATAGCTGAACTATTTAATATTCTAGGCGAAACAAAAGGCTCATGAAAGAAAAAGCTTTCATTCCTCACAAAGCCAATGAATAAAAAAATATTATTCTTACTACTAACTTACTTACTCTATCACGACTACAAACGAGAAGAATTTATCTAAACTGAACATAAAATTTGTCACGACTATATCTAAAACAATAAAAACTTAATCAGTACAAACCAAAACAACAATCCACAATTTGAAGGCGTTATTTTTCAACTGCAAGGATTTCTAGAAAAAATATATTGGAAAAAATCTCAAGAAATTTAAACAAGAATTATATCAACACAAAGGAAAAATTTTAAAAGGACACACAAAAATCATCGGTTGTTTACTGTAACGAAACTGAGCAGAATTTTTTCACAGAAAAACATTCAGTGAGATGAAAATATCTAGAAATTGTTTTAACCACTAGTAGATCCACAGTAAAGTTCTTCCAGTGTTTCGCAATTTTTGGACAGTTTTCTGTTATCACAATGAGAACTATTTCAAAACAAATATCCTGGATAGAAAAAGAAAAGAATTAAATGAATTTGGCGAGATTGCAAAAAACTATTTCCAAAAAATATTTCACATAATTTTGAAGCTATGTGCGTCTCTCGTTCATGTGCTTTAGTAGTCAAGCACACACACACACACACACAAATATATATATATATATATATATATATATATATATATATATATATATATAAAGAGAGAGAGAGAGAGGACACCAAGGGATAGCGTTATGGGCTGGCATGCATAGAGAGATGACACTGAAGGTTGTCATTAAGAGGTGGCATTAAGGACTGACACCGAGGGGTCTCATTATGAGCTAATTTTAAGAACTGACACCGGGGGCTGTCATTAAGTTTTGGTATTGAGAACTGACACCAGGCACTGTCATTGATGTATTAGTAGAAACAAGATTACAAATATGCTCAAGTTTTCTTATTTTCTGCTCTGTTCCTAAAATAATGATCACGCTACATTCAGTGACATCAATATAAACAATGCCTGTCAGATACTATGCTTTCTGGTGTCCATAAGCAGTTCTCTCAAATCAGTCCAATGTTCAGATCATTCAGGAACACCAAGATTATAATTTCAAGCGTATCTGTGTAGCCAGTGTGGGTGTGATTTTCATATACACCAACAAATTCCATATCCTCTTGATAAGTTTGCGCCATAGTGCAAAGACTGTCAGCGAATATAGATTGAAGCATAAAAAGAAAAACCAAGATGAATATTAATACTTTTATTTAACATGCCAGTAATTAGCCAACTCCCAAAACAATACGGCTGCAGTACACTCGGTGACTACGATCCTAATGGATTGCGGGACTCGATATCTTAAATCAATCACAAACCACTGTAGAAAGATGAATGAAGCTGGTCTTGTTTACTTTCGATTAACTGCAACCGACGAAAACCTAACCTTATTTGAAAAAGTTAACTGTACAAAATCATGCGCGTTTAGTTTCTGGCTCCATTTTCATTCTCAAGAACTGTTCTTTAGAAGAAATTTTAACCAAGTTCCCATCGAAGAAATACTAATGTGTCTCATTGGACGCTTGTAGCATGAAGGATGTCTTTTTTCTCGGTTGCCCTTGAAGATGTATACTAATATATCACCGAAGAGCTAGTGCATCATAGTCTCCAGCAATCGCAATTTCATGAAGAGATATTTAGGTTGAGTTAAATATTCGGATATATCTGCACTTTCTAAAGTACATTCTTACATATTTAACATCATTGTTACACTCACTTTTTCAATGTAATGCATCGCATATTTCTGTACGACAACGGTTAATAATTACACTTACTGATGATATTACTTTCATTTTTTCATTGAATATGGTAGACAATTATTACATTGTGGTGCTTCCATACTTAATCTTGTAGTTTCTTTTTGTCAGTAATATACTTTTTTTCTATATTACGTCTGTTTATATTCTGTGTGAACATTTATAATGCTGCGATGTTTTTTCACGATTGCATCAACTGTATGCGAAGAGAATGTATGTTTGTCAGAAGAAAGAAACATTCCAACATGCAAATATCAAATTGAAAACACAAAAATAAGCAAATACGCAAATTTAAATAGGAAGTGTTTCGAAAGAGGACATAAATGGCGACAGTAAGATATGAATGTGTATCGTGATAGCAAAAGAAACCTTCAGACAGATAGTCAATATATTAAAAAAAAATGGGAAAATTTCATTAAAAACAAATAAGACAACTGAACTGTTTTGTAACATGTTTTTCTATATGGCAGTGAAAAAATCTTATAAAAAATGGAGACAACAGAAACGCCGTTCTACCGATAGATGCTGAGATTACTATGGACTGAACATGTGAGTAATGATGTAGTGTTAAAGAAAAATGGAAATTAAAAGAAAATTGCTGAGTGGTTTAATGAAGCAAAAGGGTTCGAATAATTTGATATTTAGAGGAGATATTTATGACAAGATGGAGAGGGGAAAGAAGCACATAACCTACATGACAATATTGCGGCAAATGTTTGTCAAATCACTAACTTGGAGTGATGGCGAAAAGAGAAATTTTACTAAAAGCTACAAATAACAGGTAATTATGGAGAACCATTATGGCTGACGTCCTGAAATGACAGGGCACTTAGAAGAAGAATATTCTAAAACTTTAGGTACATTTTCACAAAGTTACACGAATATTTGTTTAAAATCGCATGAATTAGGATGCATTAGCGGAGCTGCGATTGTGTCTATAAAAGTAACATATTCGCCAAAGTTTAATTCACAAAGGTCATGTGAGAATTCTTGAACTAATAAAGGGCACACCTTTCTATTTGGTAATACTTATGATTAACCTCTGAAACTAAGTGCTCTTAAATATGAGTATGTTAAATCAATAATGCTATTTTTAATGAAGCTATTTTTATTTTTTAATATTTTCTATATATTATTTTCGAATTTGCTCATCCAAATTTTACCCGTGTTTCGCTCAGCTTCTCTTAAAACGCTGCCTCGCTTCTTCATCCGTTTTAGAAATCTCCCTCGCCTTCATGCTCTCTCTTGTAGATTTTTCTCTTTTCACATTCTCTTATTGTTTCTCGTGGCTTTCCTAATTGACTATCGAAAATATATGAATAGATAATGTACCGATCCTTACATTTTTACTGATTTTAACGAAAACTCAAGAAAAATATTTTAATTTCTCTCATACTCCTCTTCCTTTCTTTATTTCTCAACCATACGCCAATCGCAGAGGGAAGAAACGTATCGTATATGTCGCTCTCTATTCCTCCCGTCGTAGCATACTAGCAACTTTGTTCATGTTTCACGTTTCTCTAAAGCACCGATCAAAAAAAAAGAAAAACATTAACAGAAAAACAAAGACGATATTTATTATTTAAAAATATATTTCATGCATCAAAATAATTGAAATGAATATATGTTAAAACTATAGTGACATAGGCTAAATGAACTTTCACTATTTTGCATTGAGAAGATCGACTACTAATCAGTGAGTCGTCACTCAGCACAGAAGAGAAAATTCTACGAGAAAAATGTAAGAATAATTTTCATTTTTTTCTAAATATTACAGATTCGGAATACAGGAACTTTTATCTTTTTTTTTTTATCTCAGGTTCCACTTTCAAATTCATCATTCCTTTACAGTATTTGATCCCATATTTCTTTCTTGATTTCTATCTTTTCATCAAACCAAATTGCATCTACGACACATTTTGGCAACTTTCACAACAAAGGAATGCATCATTTTAGGAAGAAGGCTTTACATACGTAGATTCTAACAGATTGGTAGGATAGTTTCCAAGAATATAGAGTACAATAAATCTGAAACAAGTGAAATCAGAAATTATTAACCCGCCTGAAGAGTAATTTCCATATAAAGAAAATGATAATATGTAAATAAAGCGACTGACAGACGAGGCCTTCTACTATAAGAAATAAACGATTCGATCAGTTCCAGTCCAAATTAAGCAAAATGAACGTAGCAACCAAATATAATGGGATCTTTTAGCAGAAAGTCCAACTCGATCAGTAAACATCTTTTGCCCATTCCTACCTAAACATCTCTAAAACTCTGGTGCCTTCCCTACTGTGATATATAATTCTTGTTATCTAAAATTGAAATCCTATTCATATGGAGGATGCCTAAAAGACCATTAACTTGGTAAAAACAAGCTTCCAAAGAATATGGCATCAATAAAAAAGAAAAACAAAAGAACGAAATAACAGTTCAAGTACTGAGAAGAAATTACTAAGAAACAGTTTAAAAATAATATATATCTTAGTAGATATGTATATACATACACACATATTTTCATATAGTCATAGAGTATATGTACTGTATGTGTTAACTCACAAACACGCTTGCATTCACACTGACTCACCTGAAAAAGATAATTTTAATAACTCATTCTCGATTTGCTCACTCCCTTAAAAAAATCAAATAGTGTAATTGGGGGCGCGTGTCCCACTTTAGCAGTCACGGATCTAGATAATAACAGACCGTTACTTTGACGACCAGGCAAAAGCTGCTACAACAGCAAGTAAATATTTATTTTTAAGGAAGCTGTTTTTATTTTACTGTGGAAAAGATTTCGATAGTTGTCTATTTTTCTGAGATCAGGTAGTATTTACACTATTTATATTATTTGAACTATTGTCCTCATCGTTGTTGAAATTTGTACGAGGTTTCTGCCGTTGTACTTCCGCCCTTTTTCAAGTCCTAAGAATTTCTAACCGAAACCTTATTACAATCACTGGGGTATATCATTCTCATTCCTTGCGCGGAGCTTCTTTTGGTAGCCATGAGTTATCTCCTTCTAACCGGATTTTCTAAGTTACTTGTTCACCACTGCTGTAGTCTGTTATTGAACTCGCAACTCTTTGGGTCAAGTCATTGGAACTAAACAACGTCTATATTCACTAGGCCATCATCACTCATGACTACCAAAAAGGCTTCGCGCAATGAATGAGAATGATAGTTTCCAGTAATTCTAATAAAGTGTTTGGTTCGAAATTCCTAGCACCTGAGGTGGGCCGGAGCGTAAAACGGCCGAAACGTCGTACAAATAACAGCAAAGATAAGGACAACAATCCGAATAATTTAAATAATGCAAAAGATTTCGAACATAAAATATTTTTAGACAATTTTATCATGAGATTGCCTTTGAGATAGCAGAACAAAGCGAAAAGTTCTTTTTGGTCAATATAAAGACAGAAATTTGCAAATAATTGTTCGGGTTACCTAAAACGGAAAATATATTATGTTAACTGGTTTGGTTTGATTTCATTCATTTTATTTTAGAGCATATTAACCTCAATAGGTTATTTACATCCCTAATCTCGGATATTTTGTGCTTTCTATTTCTGTTTTTGACACCTTTATTTTGTCTTTAAATCCAATGTCGACACAAAGACGTATGGATTTAGTTGGTTGGAGTTACGTAGTTACTGGCTTGCAGATTGGTAGCTTTTGTATCGATATGATATCGTTTCTCTGTCAGTGAGTTATCAGAAGGTTTAGGTCGATTCACAAGTGTTTGATCAAGCAATATTTAGGAATGGCACTGCTCGTCTAAGTGATTTCGGAACATTTTAGAAATATTGCTTTGATCTATTTATATATCTGTCCCGATCGCTGCGAATGGCAGACAATCAGCCTGTCGCACACATCTAACTGAAACCTGAAACGGACGATTATCCAGAAAATAAAATTGAAGGGCTGAGTCGAATGTAAGAAAACAATATATTTCCTGAGAAAATGAAGGAAATGGTTTCTATGGAACAACGTCGATATAGCATTAATGTTTCTGAGATTTCTGAGAAGCGAATGGAAGAGACAGTTCAGAAGTAATTTCATTTTTTGGAAAGGCATTGAGGATGGATGTTGTGGTGAGTCTGTATTTAGTTACACAGTAAGCTCTGACCTTGTGATTCAACTAGAATAATCTAATCTGGAGTAAATGAGATATTTATGATGTTTTGCTTAAATTCTACTCGTAGACGTTTTACCAATGTATTTAGTTTGTACGCACCCACCATCGGAACGAGAAATCGGGAAGCCGAGTTCGAATTCCAGTCGAATTCCTTGCATTCACTTGCGCGCAAATACCCTTGGGAAAGGTATTAATCCGTCTCTTCCCTCCAGTTTTGGATTAAATAATAAAACAGATTGGGTTCTGTAGCCTTGGATGGCAACAAGTCTACCGCAGAAAGCAATGGTATCCTACTGTGGGATAATCTTCTGCCCAGTCAGTCATGTCTCTTTCGAGACATGATCGCCCAAGCGTGTATCACGTATAGCACTTAACTGACTGATCACGCTACGAGTTACCCAAGAAGCTGCGAGTTGGTTGTCTTTATCGAATCATTATCTCTAGAATGGATGCCCTACAAAGGTTATAGAGCCAAATCTTTTCTGATAATTAACTCATATCTGTAGGTAGAAGAGACTGATTCATACATTTTCAAGGGTATTTACCTATAAGTGCATGTAACGAACACGACTAGAATTATAACTTTTCTTCCGGTTTCTTATTCCCAGTCGTCATCCATTACACTACCTATTCATCAAGTCCTCTTAAATAATGGGGGTCGCTTATTGTAAATGCATAAAGTAGCTAGGTTTTTCTCAACGATAACTCTAAAACATCTAATACATATCCGTTGGCCTTATGTTTAAAAAGAAAATCTATGGAAAAACTAATAGCGTTACAATTGCAACACTAACGCAAGACATTTTCAAATGCCCGTTCCTCCGTCGAACTTGCTGTGTGTGTTTGATCGATCGCTATATGACAGGAACTCATGAGTAGTAACTGAAGGAAAACATCAACGAGGAAAACAGGTTCTACTTTTGGGAGCTGTTCTCAACAGTAAAGAGGATATGAACCGAACCAAAGTAAAACGTCCGGTTCGAAAAAGCGATTCCACTGATTCAGCTTTGACTCATTGGAATCATCATGATTAAGAATATGCATGATTTTCACTGAGTATTACAAATCAGATGATATGGGCATCGTATATATTAGGAATTTATAACGATGTATAAAGATTTCTCCAATGTACAGGTCGATAGACGTAGTACACAGGAAATGCACTCTGTTGAAATTAAAAGTGGGGTGGCAATTTTAAATACGAGTATCCAATATGATAATGTTAATCATATATATATATATATATATATATATATATACAGAGAGAGAGAGAGAGAGAGAGAGAGAGAGAGAGAGAATTAAATAAACATAATTTTACACTCATTTTCTTTTTTAAAATATTAGGACCTAGGCTGCCTTTCGGCCGACGCTTCCTCAGGCACCAATCCTTGAAAAAACTGCACAGTTGTAATTACATTAGACAAGATGGAGAAGAATTCATAGATATAAGGTTGGAACACGTTTAAAATTACGATTTATATGAATACGTAAAATTAAGAATATAAATAAATTTACCATTAAAATAAATGAGTAAAGAAAATGGTAAATGAACCTGCAGAGTATTAAAGAAAAAAATGATCGCTAACATTCCTCCAAATAAATGGAGAGATCGAAAAAGTTGTCTTTTTTTATTTATTTATTTATTTTATTTTTTTTTTTTCAAAATGATCGTTGCACTAATTTAAGGCATAAGGCTTTCAAAATTTAATAAGTTATATTTGAACCTGCCTGGATATAAAATACAAAATGAATCAGTTTACAACGTGACGAGCCTGACTCATTTTCCAATAGGTGTTGCTCAATCGCTGACTAGTGTGCTGATTGGGACACTCTACTAACATATTTGGAAATGTGTTGGGTTATTCTCGATTCCAATGTAAGACTCGTTTACCCTATTTACTCAGATAAGCAAACTTTCATTATGATAGGGTAGACAGTCATTAGAAAATGATGGAAAAACTGAATGAGTGCCAAAAAAGAACACGTAATGTGGCTGAAGATCACATAAAAGTTTACAATCTATATATATATATATATATATATATATATATATATATATATATATAGGAATTTTATTAATACTATGGTTTTTAAAATCATTATGTTACTTTTCATGCTTCAGAACAAAACTGTTCTTCTTCAGATCATATTTTAAAAATAAATGGTAAAAGTGATTTATTTTAAAAATCTAAGATGAATTCATGGTTATTTAGATAATTAAGGAGGGTAGTTGGAGGAAGTTAAACAATATGCTTGTAGGTGTGTCAATGTTGCTTAATCAAAAGTGCTTCAGAACAAAACTGTTCTTCTTCAGATCATATTTTAAAAATAAATGGTAAAAGTGATTTATTTTAAAAATCTAAGATGAATTCATGGTTATTTAGATAATTAAGGAGGGTAGTTGGAGGAAGTTAAACAATATGCTTGTAGGTGTGTCAATGTTGCTTAATCAAAAGTGAGAATTAGGTTGAACTATGGAGTTGAAAATTTGGGTCGCATGGAGAATAACGTAGCATAATGTCAAAATATGTCACTTTTATATTAAGCTCTACTTAGTATCAAAAATTCTTTAGAAAAGTAAATTCATGAACAGTGGGTTTTAACCTATCTGTTCTCTCACTTCCTTGTAATATATATATATATATATATATATATATATATATATATATATATATAATTTCTAAGAATCAAGCGCATATGCTCAGACCATCCAGATTTTCTATACAACATTAACAACCTAACAAAGCAATTTCTAAAATGTAAATACCCAATAAAAATAATAAAAGAAGCACTAAATAAAACCATCCACATAAATCGTAACATCCTTCTCACATACAAGAAAAGAAAAAACAACAATCGAATTCCAATGGTTTTTAACCACAATCAATATTCCCACACACTTATTAAAAATTTAAAAAATGATTACAAGAACCTACAATCAAACAAAAAAATCAAAGACATTTTCGATAACACCCAACCTATCAGCTATCCTGACTTCTACCAAATATCTAAAAAATACAAACCTATCAGGGAATTTCAAATGTCAGAAATCCCGTTGTTTAATTTGTAAACACTTAGTAAACGACGCACTATTTTCTCTACCCAACACCAACATCAAATTGCACCCACCACGCCTCACCTGTGACAGCCAAAATATTATATATTTTCTCTTCTGTTCAATATGTCCAAATAGTGGATATATTGGTGAATCTGGAAATAGCTTTAGATTCCGTTTCAATAATCATAAACTTAGCATACGCCAGAACAACCAATATATTAGTGAATGTGGAAATAACTTTAGATTCCGTTTCAATAACCATAACCTTAGCATACGCCAGATCAACCAATATTCCCCCATAGCCCAACACTTCAATCAACCTGGACACACATTAGAAAACTGCAAATGTTTACTAATAGACTCCGATTTTAGTTCTACACACTCACGCAGAAAGAAAGAAATATACTGGATTTTAAAATTAAATACACACAGGCTAGGGTTAAATAGGGACTTAGGTGTTTTGAATCTTTATAAATGTTTCAATAGCTAAACATTTTTTAGATACACTTAACAAATTTTTCTCTAAAACAAAATTTATAAGTATTATTAAAGATCGGTTTAGGTTTACAAATATTTAAGAAAATCTGTCGCTTTCTGTGTCACGTGATGTAAACAATCTTTCCACGAACGCTCTCGCGAAATACGTTTCTAATTTAAATTTTAAAATCATTTGTTTCTGATGAAAAGCCGAGGCCGGTGTGAAATATCAAATATAATAATAGAAATAAATAAATACTGTCAGAAAAATACATTTTTAAACTTACAACGTTTTAGTAGTTTTCCTATATATATATACACAAATATATATATATATATATATATATATATATATATATATATATATATATATGAATATCGATCAAATTACATATCTTAAAAACAAATTTGAAAGTCTCTTCGTCCTCAAATTTACATTAGAACATAATATTAACAAAATCCCATTCTTTGATGTATTCATTGATTCTAGCACACATAGATTTACTACTTCTCTATATAGGAAACCAACTAGCATAAATTCGTGTATTCTTAATTATAATAGTGAATGCCCCCAAAGAGATAAGTTAGCTGTTATAAAAAAACTTACTTCAACGCACACAAATGGTATCTTCCTCCAAATCTATATTTTATAAAGAATTACACAACATTAAGCAAACACTTGTCAATAATGGACTTCCTAACACCGTTATTAATCAACAACTTAAAATGTATCTCAACAAAATTAACAATAGCTCTAATAATATTGATAATATTAATAATAATGGTTTACATCAAAATAAACATAACACTATTAACTTATACTATTGTAACCAAATACATAATAATTACAAACAAGATGAAAAAACTCTCAAAAACATAATACGAAGAAATGTTAAACCAGTGGATAGTAATAATCAAATTAAACTCATTATATATTATAAAAATTCAAACCAATTGACCTCATAGTCTCTAATAACCCTACAAGCACTGAACTAAATTCTCTACAAAAATCCAATGTAGTGTACCAATTTACATGCCCATTCAGAGATTGCATCTCTGATACTAATAAAAAAAACAGTACATATATTGGTTTTACTACAACCACGCTCTCCCGTAGACTTACATGTCATCTTTCTGATCAGAGTACTATTAAACAACATTTCTCTGAAAAACATAAACATGTAGGTAATATCAGACAGATTTTGGTCAACAATACGGTGATCCTTACTCATACACATAGTAAGAGGAACCTTCAGATATTGGAGGCCATGTACATCAATTCGAAACAACCAACACTTAATAAAATCACCTTTAAATCCAAACATAATACGTTACATTGCAGTTGAATACATGGTTTTGTTGTCATTTCGCGCAATCACGCGGTGTGACGTCATAGAACCGCACTGCAAATTTGAGAACTGCGTTTGTTATTTTTGATAACTATTGTAGTTGCCTAGCGGAGTTTTATGTCAACACAAAATAAAATTGTCGGTGAAGGTGGATGTTATTGTATTACCGTCTAAATAACCTCTCTGAAGATGGCTCATGTGAGCCGAAAGCTTAGAAGCAAATTAATAAAAAATTATGTAAATTTTGGAGAATTTTTTCTTTATTTTCAACTGAAATTAAAGCCAAAATGCGACTTTTAAGATGGCTCATGATTATACATAATAGATATTCATTGTCTCTTATATTTAACAGTATATGTTTAGAAAATTATTTGCTGCCTCGATACACTATATATATATATATATATATATATATTGTACCGAGGCAGCAACTCGTTTCGTCTTTTAGCGCTTAATTTTTTATGTACAGGTTTGGTCACAAAAAAGGAAAATAAGTAAATGCTTATATTTTCTAAAGAAATAATTATTTGATTTTCTTTTTTTGTTAAGTTTTCTAAAAAAAAGTCGTCTCATGTAAGATAAAAAATATAAAATTATTGATAACACTAATAATATTTATTGTATATTAATAGACAATTTAGTAAAATAGGAAAACGACGTTAATAATCAGAATTTTCGATCACGGGTGTTCTTTTTCAACGAGAAATAACAAATAAATTTAAAGTTTTCTTTTTCAACATCTTCAATTACTAAAGTATGCGTTGTAGTGCAGTGGATATCGTCTCCGAACGAGAAATCGGAGAGCCCGGTTCGAATTCCAGTTGAATTTATTGCATTCACTTACGTGCAAATACTCAAGGGAAATGTATGACTCCATTGCTTCTCCCTCCATCTATTGGCTAAATAGTCTATAGCCGTGGTTAACAGCCTGTCTTCCGCAGAAAGTAATGGAAACCTACTACGGGAAAATCATCTGCCCACTCAGTCATATCTCTTTCGAGACATGATCGCCTAAGCTCTGAGTGATTGTTGTATACACTGTACCACATCTAAAATGACCAACGTAACTCGACGAGGAAATTTAAACTGCCACCAAAACAGCATATATGTTGTATAACTTAGATCCAATGACGATTATTAATTCAACGACGGAGTCCCAAAAATTCTGATCTTTTCTCTTGTAAAACCGCTTGCTTTTTTCACGCTGATAAAACAACGATATTCTCGCTTAATAAACTGACGACCTCATTTCATATATATAAATAAAGGACTACAACATTTTATTTATTTACTCTTCAGGTGGCAATAGAATAGAAGGTGAGCTCAGACGTGTCAGCAAACATGCATCAAAGTAGCCAAAGGCCGCATTCATTCTCTCTGTGTCTTTCTAAGTCTGGGTTACGATCTAAAATACTCACTTACTGAACACTTACTACTAGTAATCTGCCTCTTATATAAGTGACTATGCCCTCTTTTAGCAAACTGTATGCCCCATTTCAAGGCCCATACTATCTGACCTTCTCTACGCTGGTTTCATGATATTCAAATATTTTCCTGACATGGGGAATTTTATTCACTTTCTAAACTTTGACAACAATCAAATATTTATCAAAACAATGTCTAGTGCTAGCAAATTTTTACTATTTCAGAAAATTGCATTTCGTCATGTAATTATGCATCAGCTCGGATAGTATACAACATGATTTTAGGTTTGTAGAAGACTTTTTGTGGAAACTGTATTCTTTGAGAATTTTTAAATTCCTATATCATCCTAGAATGTGTGAAGTTGCTGATTCCATTTCAGTAGGATTATATACTCAGAAATATGCAAAAAAGACCCAAAGCTTTTTCAGATTGTCGCCGGAATTCTAAGGAAATCAATTTTCAAAATTTATTTTGAATTTATTTTTTTTAACCTGTTATCAGGTAAACTTAATTGGTAGAAGAGATCGTTCGTCAGAGTGAATGCATTTGAGCCAGAAATCATATAAGCAGCCTGAAAAGCCATAACATGCTAATCTAAATTAAAAACCTAAGGCAACGCCATTGACCACAGATTTAAGATTAAATTTTTTGTCTTCAATATTTTTCTTCTCTCTCTCTCTCTCTCTCTCTCTCTCTCTCTCTCTCATAAATATTATCTCATTTCTTTCATTCATTTTTTCTTCAGCTTCTTCGTTCGAATATTTTTTCGTCCTCAAAACAGTCATTTCCATTCGTACGGAAATGCAAATTTTCTTTTACTTTTTATTTTATTTTATTCATTTCACTCTCCTGTTTTTTACCCTGTAATTAATATTTTTATTTATTTTTTCCTAAATCTTTTTCCAAACCACATTCTCTTCAATTTTTCTTACAGCTTTTTCACACCTTTTATATTTTCTTCACCAGACAACGACTCTTTTGCGATAATTTTTATTTACTTTAACGACTGCATTAAAACACGTGTATCATATTACATGACACCATCGTGTGAGTGCGCGTACGTTTATTTTGGTGCAAGAATAGACACAATATATATATTTGGCACAAACGAGAGATTTCGTCATTACAGATTTTGCACGTAAAACAAACAATAACAACGTATCACTTTCCCTTTCTTTTCGCAATTTCGACTTAAGGAACAACATACCGGCCTCCAATTTTTTCCTGTAACCAGTTCTTCTTCTATGTGTCATGTCCCTTCAGGACGTAGACGATCATAGCCTTCCACGTCTCCCTACACTTGGTAGCTCTTAGCACGCTTTCTTCTCTTTCTTCACCCAAACCCCGCTCTGCCATCCACCTGCTCTGGCCCTTCAAATATGTTTTATGCTTTCCCTGTCTTTGTTTCTCTCTATCTAACCTATGAGTATCAGATTCTCCAAGCCTTTCATTCTCATCACATGTCCAAATAACTTCAATTGTCTCTTTCATTGCTCACATGCTCTATCCATGATATCTGCAGAATCCTTCTGTAGAAGCAGATTTCAGTTGCTTCAAGCTTTTTCCACTGCCATATTGAAGAACAGACATCACATACCAATCCGGTACTCTCTTCCTTGTTTCTAGTAAAATTTAACTGTCTCTTAAAACTCTAAGTTTCTAAAATGCGTCCTTACCAATTACAATATGGGAATTCGAAGAGCCACCCTACAATTAAAAGAACAAGAAAATGTTTCTCAACAAATCATTTTTTTTTACTGCTTATTAACCCTTTGTGGTTTTTTAGTCGAGAAATATTTCGGATTATTAAAATAATTCTTTTGTTTGCAAGTGAATATGGTATTAATTGTTCTACGATTTTGTCTAGATAGAAATCCTAATATTACAACGGTAGGAGCGCGTAAGTGAATGTAACAGAATTCGAACATTGCTCTCTGATTTATAATTCCAGGCCACTGTCCATTGCACCACCCGCACATTTGCTTTTATAAATGAAATACTTAAAGTTTAATGAAAATGTGATGATAAACTTTGAAGAGCCTTTCAGTAATAATCAAGTAATTCATCATTGAACTAAAATTCAAGCAAAAAATAATCGTCATCATAATCGTTAGTTCTAGAATTGAATGAGGTAGTAGGGTCGCTGCGAATCTGAATACCCGACCATCTTTCTTCCCATATCTCGCGTGTGTGCTAATGTCTAAATCTCTGTGAAGGTTCAATGATTTTTCCAGATACAAGTTATATTATTCAATCACTACCTAGTGATTAAATTAAACCACTACCGAGTGCTTATTCATTGTATTAACAATTTTTAAGAATAACAATGATTTGCGCTCATACTCGCCTATTCCTTCTTTCATTAAATCATCCGAGGTTTTCGGTTGTTCCTAAAATATAATTAAATAATCTCAGAAGGAAATCAAATTTGTAATAAACACGTCTATTTTTCCATTTCAGCCAACGAGAAAAACTACTGCAAAATTGTAAAAGAGTTTCTAAACTTAGTTGTTTTCTGATAACAATAATTTAACTAAATAAGGCAAAAGTTTTTAATTTAATTTCCAGGTAAATACTGGCAAATAATTCATGGATGTTCATCTCGTAATGATATATATATATATATATATATATATATATATATATGTGTGTGTGTGTGTGTGTGTGTGTGTGTGTGTGTGTGTGTGTGTGGATAGACCAGCGCATGACCAAGCACGCACAAACGCACACAAACAAAACTTGATACAATGAGAAAAGAAAAATTGAGAAATATTAGCACCCAATTGCTGATACCTCTGAAGAGTGGACGGACAAATCTATCAACGAATCATGGATGCTGAAAGTAACATTAATCAACAAAGTGACATGGTTTTACTTTCTCTCTCACATCTCTCTCTCTCACAGCTCTCTCTCTCTTTAAACATATATATATATATATATATATATATATATATATATATATATTCAGATTACATTATATATTATAAACAGTTTCTCATTATCGTTTATCCGTGTATGTAATTTAAAAATGGGTTATGTAAACCGAAAGCTTAGATTGAATTATTAATAAAATTATGTATTAACATTGTAATTTTCTTTCTTTATTTAATGATAATGTTATTAAGCTTATCAGAGAACATGAAAAAAATTACATAAAATAAAAATACAAATTTTGTTTATATTATTTAATAAAACATGCATTAATATATATATATATATATATATATATATATATATATATATATATATATGATGGCGCAGTGAAAATTCCTTGGGCCTGCCTTTTCAGAAAGTTTAACTAAATGACAATAATTTTTTATTTATCTAATACATACATATATATATATATATATATATATATATATATATATATATTCAAATTTTATAACACAAATATGTTATACTACCAGGACAAAGTATCTATTTTGTTTCAACATTTCTTGTGCTTTGTTCAATGATACAACATCATCACTTGCTGCCCTCAGATTGACATCCAAGCCTGATTAAATTTTATTATTGTTGATTCCGGAGCAAACGCCAAGCAGTACAGTATGCCGAGTCCAAATTCCTGGCGAAGTGAATTGCGTCATGGTGCTCTTTTACTCGCAGGCTGTGTCCAACCGAACCTACTAAATTGTGTAGTGGACAAAATAAAAAATGAAAACTATGTGTATACGCGAATTCAATTAATATAATTGCAACAATTTACCCATCGCATCCTGTACATTTACAATGTTAAAATATAACTTAAAAGTCTGATAAGATTGTCCTTATTCTTCGTTATTCCTGACTTCATAAAATCCCTGTTGATTACAGGATCAGGGCCATACTATCGATACATTTTTAATAGTAAATGTTTTTTCTTTGTTTGTTTTTTAAGGCGTGAACATTTTTAGATCTATGCCAAACATAATTCGATTCCTTCTTTTGTATTGGCTGTCAGCCAGGGCTAAGATATGAATTCATACGCGTTACCAGAGAAAGAATTTGCTTGAAAATAACCACAAAGCACTCGGCTGAAATTCGAATTATATACACCTATTCGACTTTATGCGCAAATATCCCGCCAAACCCGTAGTCAATCAGCGGGTAATGCGGCGACATGCGAACATGTGAGGCGGTGAATCGCCAGTAGAAGCGGCGTGCAGCTACTCCAAAAAAATCACCTTAACGGTCAAGGATCACCGAGAATAAACCTGCGAGTGAGCGAAAGAACAACCTGCAAATACAAGAGACGAACGACGAGATGCGGCAAATCATTCGGCATCGGGGTTTCCACCGCGTGAGGCTGGTGAAGAACTCGGGGAGCGATATCAGCGGCTGGCTGCTGATACCTTTCGGGGGATTGTGTATTCCAACATCGCAACTGTTCTGTCAAATGTCTTATATTCTTTACCATATTAACAACAAGGCGCTTCGACTAGCAAGTTTAACAAACTAATAAATCTCTTTGTGTCAAGACATAACTGGCACTTCTGGTTTGATGTCCCTGTTATTTATTTAGAGAGTCTTGATAAAATCCGAAGAATCTTCAATGTTATCGGTCTTCACTGACATCTCCGCTTCAGTTACTTTCTCTCCGCCGTAACGTAGCTACGCTGCATTTTTTGACAAATAATTTCATAGCAATTTTTCTTATGACATTTTCTCTGGCGACAATGTCTTATCATTCTACAGTTAAAATGGCTAGAAATAACCGTAAGTTGTACACTAACGGCTGCTTTTATTGAATTTATCGCTTCTAAAACTCTCGTCTGGCTTCTTGCCACCTTGATCCTTAAAATATAATTGCAATGGTAATCAGTATTTTCTGTCTTATATGCTCAGTTGCTATTTTTTCTCAATAAATAGTATTTTTCTTCGTATTTTTCTAACAATGACGCCTTGTATCTCAGTGGCTCTATTGCCTATCTTAATGAGTAGGTATTCTTTTTAAAGATCGTTTGCAGAATACGTGTATAACTTAATATTTAAAATGCCAAATATATTACATGCTTTTTTTGTCAAATTTTTTACTGATTTCTTCCCTTACAACTGAATAGGAAACCAATCACTCGGAATAAGTTGCAGCAATATACGTTAGCATCAATGAAAGAAAGAACTTATTGAGATTTCCGTCATTGAAATGCCAGTAGATTACAATATGCGAAATGCTTGTTAATATTTTGCCTGAAAATATTTCTTGCCTCTAATGTCGGCTACAGCAAAAAAGTGTCATGTCGTCATCAAAATCGATGTCTTCTGGTTAGTTATTACTACGTTATCAGCTGTACTCCATTTTTTACTGCTTCACGATCCATTCAATCACAAAAAAAGAAAAAGCAATTTAAAGCAACATTTTTCCACTCCAGTTTGAATAACAGATTTATACGACAATAGCCTCCCATAGGCTACTCTGTAGTTCATTCCTTAATAAGTAATATGAATTATTGGGATGTGTAGCAAATTGAAAACAGTAAATTGAACATTGTTAAATTAAAAAAACACTAGTTTTGTTACAGAATGGGATTCAGGGCTTTTGCTTTCAATCGATGGTTGTCAGTGAGTGAACACAAGTTTAATGTTCTGAGCAAGTGGCTAAAACAGAGAGATAGTCATGGCAGAAAGATGAATTACTTTTCTCGACGAAGATGGCAAGACAAAGATTTTTCCATCTCTGAAACTATCCTGTGAAAAGTCACACACAGAAACGAAAAGGACGTCGGAAAACAGACAAGAACGCCAGCCGCTAGACTGTCCACCTTTCCTCTCACTTCATCTCATCTTTGCCCTCTTATATCAGTAGGAAATAACTCAAGAATATAATGTGGTTTACTGATAGAAATTCTTTTGTCTTTCACTCGTGTGTAACGATCTTGTCGAAGGGTATTTTTTAAGCCACAAGTTGACTAGTAAAAGATCTTCCCTCTATAGACGAACCTGGTTTCAGCTCTGAGCCGCAATGCAACAGATGGTGTTCTACGCTGGTTTTCTTACAGGAGATGAAGTTGAGAGATAGTCTAGAGAGTTTCACCTCGTCGACTGCACTAGAGTGAAATGCAGTGTGGCCATTTAGTCGTCACAAGATCTGTTACAACGGTAACCTGCCCGTTTGTCTCATAGCTTGCAGTCAACACACTATCATTCTTTACTTAACTCTGTTCAAGAATTTGCCTGGAACTAGCAGAGGATAAATGTTATTATGTTGGTTCCATTTAATTGGCAACTTTACAAGAGTATTTTTATTGCTATTCACTATGAATAAAAAGAACAGAATAAGAAGTGGGGAGGTGAACTTGAAGCCACAGTTCAGATTCCCAAGACGACAGCCACTTCACTGAAACCTGTACCACCATCTTTCACGCCAACGTCAAATAGTTACGACCCTATGAATTGGAGAGCAACTAATTGCAGAGGAAATGGAGTTGGATAAGACAGGCTCTTAAAAACGATTACCTCGCATAATCAAACAATGCCCTGAACCCGAAGTAAAGAAGAGAGGTCGTTCACAAAACACCTGAAGACGTGAAAATGAGAAAGAATTTAAAAGATAGAGCAAATTGAGTGATGCAATGAGTAGATTCAAAAATACGAAGTGAAAGAAGAAAAGCAAAATATGTTAAAGGAGAACAACGTTACACGAGCAAAAACACATTTGCTGAAGAATAAGTGTATTTTCATGACTCAAATATAATTTCGTAGATAAAACATTGTAATCAATCAGTGTAATCACTCAGCGGAACCATTGTAATCAATCATATTTTAAAACTATTTCCATTTCAAACTTACATCTTTTCTACTGCTTTTTAGTTTAATAATATCAGCATTCAGAACACAGGCGATTATGGTTCTTACAGTCAAGTTTTTTTTTGTAATCTGTGAATTTCAATGTCTTATACACGATATCATGTCTCCTATATTAACTTCAAAAAAGGAAAAAAAGCTTAGACCCACTGCTATTTAACGAAATGGATCCATATTCTCTTAATAATAAAAGTGCAAACGTAAATGCTAGTGACTCGACCAGATGCTCGCCGCTGATTCCCTGTCGATAACAGCTACTATAACTCGCAAATGACAATGCTGGCAACAGTTTTGACCACCGAATAATCCCTTCAGTTTTCTCAGAAACTGTTTCCAACTCACAAACCATATATGATCAGTCTAAAAAGTAAGATAAACCATTTTGGTTAACTCGTACAGTCGATTCTCTATATTCCGTATGTTTTTCCGTTAAGGTCCCAAACTATTTTTAATTAGAGGTAGTCGCTTACTCATATTCAGTTTGAAATGCGAATTCTAAAATCGCTTAAGTTATATTTTGACGGAAGAATAATTGTTTAAAAAATGAAAGAAAAGTGAAAAATTTCCGATTAGAAGGACAACACAAATAAATGCCCGAGGAATCAAGTTTGATGAGAGAATAGACTATATTATCACCGGAGGGAAAGGAAAGAAGAATATACTATGACAAAAGAAGAATAGGCTATAATAAAAACGACGTAAATAATAGGAAAACAGGACTGAACAGAATAGAGAGGATTAAGAAAGGCATGAATAAAAAGAATAAATTCCAATAAATAAGCATGAATAAAAAAGAATAGACTATAATAAAAAAAGACGTAAATAGAGAGGTAAGTAGTCTAAAGTCAAAATGATGTAAATAGAAGGAAGATGAAAAGAAAGAATAGATTATTATCAAAAATATGACAAAAGAAGAAAAGATTATAAAAAAGAGGTCAATAGAAAAACTATTAGAATATAATGTAAAGGCGTGAACAGAAAGAAGAAAAGACTACAACAGAAAAGAGATAAATAGAAAGAAAAATAAACCTAAATAAAAAAAAAGTTGTCAATATAAAGAAGAATAGTTAATAATGAAAAAGAGGTGAATATAAAGTAGAACAATTTATAATAAAAAAGCCTCATATAAAAATAACAGCCTTTGATTTTAAAATAAACGGTAAATAAAAAGACGAACATACTACAATAAAAACACGCAAAATCGAATAGACTATAATTAAATAATTTAAATAGAAAGACAAATAGACTATAATAAAACAGGCGTGAATATAAAAGGAATAGACTATAATAAAACAGGCGTGAATACAAAAGGAATAGACTATAATAAAACAGGCGTGAATATAAAAGGAATAGACTATAATAAAACAGGCGTGAATATAAAAGGAATAGACTATAATAAAACAGGCGTGAATACAAAAGGAATAGACTATAATAAAACAGGCGTGAATATAAAAGGAATAGACTATAATAAAACAGGCGTGAATATAAAAGGAATAGACTATAATAAAACAGGCGTGAATATAAAAGGAATAGACTATAATAAAACAGGCGTGAATATAAAAGGAATAGACTATAATAAAACAGGCGTGGATATAAAAGGAATAGACTATAATAAAACAGGCGTGGATATAAAAGGAATAGACTATAATAAAACAGGCGTGAATATAAAAGGAATAGACTATAATAAAACAGGCGTGAATATAAAAGGAATAGACTATAATAAAACAGGCGTGAATATAAAAGGAATAGACTATAATAAAACAGGCGTGAATATAAAAGGAATAGACTATAATAAAACAGGCGTGAATATAAAAGGAATAGACTATAATAAAACAGGCGTGAATATAAAAGGAATAGACTATAATAAAACAGGCGTGAATATAAAAGGAATAGACTATAATAAAACAGGCGTGAATATAAAAGGAATAGACTATAATAAAACAGGCGTGAATATAAAAGGAATAGACTATAATAAAACAGGCGTGAATATAAAAGGAATAGACTATAATAAAACAGGCGTGAATATAAAAGGAATAGACTATAATTTAAAAATTTAAATAAAAAGTTTAATAGACGATAATAAAAACAGACGTGAATAAAAAAAGGATAATATAATAAAATTACTGAATTGAAATAAGAATTAACTATAATAAAAAAATATTTTAGTAAAAACAGGAATAGACTATAATGAAATAGGTGTGAATAAAAACAAATATAATAAAAAGTGAATAGAAAGATAGACTATAATAAAAAAGACGTAATTAGTAAAAATAACAGTGTGAATAAAAATAGAATATATGAAAAAAGACGTGACTATAAACAAGAATAAATTATCGTAAAAATGGGCAAAAGAAAAAGTAACGGCTATGAATAAAAAAAGCGTGAATAGAAACAAGAATGAACTATAATAAAAAGAAGCTAATAGAAAGACGAATTGTTTATAATAAAGACATGAATAAAATAAAGAATTGATTATAATAAAAAAGACGGCAATAAAAAGAATAATAGACTATAATAAAAATATGTGAATATGGGAACAAATATACTATGATAAAAACGACGTGAATAGGAAGAATAGACTATAATAAAAAAGACGTGGATAGGAAGAATAGACTATAATAAAAAGGACGTGGATAGGAAGAATAGACTATAATAAAAAGGCCGTGGATAGGAAGAAGAGACTATAATAAAAAGGACGTGGATAGGAAGAATAGACTATAATAAAAAGGCCGTGGATAGGAAGAATAGACTATAATAAAAAGGCCGTGGATAGGAAGAATAGACTATAATAAAAAAGACGTGGATAGGAAGAATAGACTATAATAAAAAGGACGTGGATAGGAAGAATAGACTATAATAAAAAGGCCGTGGATAGGAAGAATAGACTATAATAAAAAGGACGTGGATAGGAAGAATAAACTATAATAAAAAGGACGTGAATAGGAAGAATAGACTATAATAAAAAGGACGTGGATAGGAAGAATAGACTATAATAAAAAGGACGTGGATAGGAAGAATAGACTATAATAAAAAGGCCGTGGATAGGAAGAATAGACTATAATAAAAAGGCCGTGGATAGGAAGAATAAACTATAATAAAAAGGACGTGAATAGGAAGAATAGACTATAATAAAAAGGACGTGAATAGGAAGAATAGACTATAATAAAAAGGCCGTGGATAGGAAGAATAGACTATAATAAAAAGGACGTGGATAGGAAGAATAGACTATAATAAAAAGGCCGTGGATAGGAAGAATAGACTATAATAAAAAGGCCGTGGATAGGAAGAATAAACTATAATAAAAAGGACGTGGATAGGAAGAATAAACTATAATAAAAAGGACGTGAATAGGAAGAATAGACTATAATAAAAAGGCCGTGGATAGGAAGAATAGACTATAATAAAAAGGACGTGGATAGGAAGAATAGACTATAATAAAAAGGCCGTGGATAGGAAGAATAAACTATAATAAAAAGGACGTGGATAGGAAGAATAGACTATAATAAAAAGGACGTGGATAGGAAGAATACACTATAATAAAAAGGCCGTGGATAGGAAGAATAAACTATAATAAAAAGGACGTGGATAGGAAGAATAGACTATAATAAAAAGGACGTGGATAGGAAGAATAGACTATAATAAAAAGGCCGTGGATAGGAAGAATAGACTATAATAAAAAGGACGTGGATAGGAAGAATAGACTATAATAAAAAGGCCATGGATAGGAAGAATAGACTATAATAAAAAGGCCGTGGAATAGGAAGAATAAGACTATAATAAAAAGGCCGTGGATAGGAAGAATAAAAAGACTATAATAAAAAGGCCGTGGATAGGAAGAATAAACTATAATAAAAAGGACGTGAATAGGAAGAATAGACTATAATAAAAAGGACGTGGATAGGAAGAATAGACTATAATAAAAAGGCCGTGGATAGGAAGAATAGACTATAATAAAAAGGACGTGGATAGGAAGAATAGACTATAATAAAAAGGACGTGGATAGGAAGAATAGACTATAATAAAAAGGCCGTGGATAGGAAGAATAAACTATAATAAAAAGGACGTGGATAGGAAGAATAAACTATAATAAAAAGGACGTGAATAGGAAGAATAGACTATAATAAAAAGGACGTGAATAGGAAGAATAGACTATAATAAAAAGGCCGTGGATAGGAAGAATAGACTATAATAAAAAGGACGTGGATAGGAAGAATAGACTATACTAAAAAGGACGTGGATAGGAAGAATAGACTATAATAAAAAGGCCGTGGATAGGAAGAATAAACTATAATAAAAAGGACGTGGATAGGAAGAATAGACTATAATAAAAAGGACGTGGATAGGAAGAATAGACTATAATAAAAAGGCCGTGGATAGGAAGAATAGACTATAATAAAAAGGACGTGGATAGGAAGAATAGACTATACTAAAAAGGACGTGGATAGGAAGAATAGACTATAATAAAAAGGACATGGATAGGAAGAATAGACTATAATAAAAAGGCCGTGGATAGAAAGAATAGACTATGATAAACATGACATGACTAGATAAAAAGAATAGGCTTTATTATTTATTTATATTTATACATTATATTTTAATAAAAAAGACGTGAATAAAAAAATAGTAAATGATAAAAAGATGTGAACAGAAAGAAGAATTGACTACAATAGAAAGGAATTAAAACGGAAGAAAAATAGGCCACAATAAATAAAGGAAATTGTCAATAGAAATGAAAAATGGATTATAATAAAAAAAATCCCTGTGAAAAACAGAATAGGCTATAAAGAAGAAGACAAAAGAAAGAAGAATAGACTTTAATGAATAAAACTTGTGAATAGAAAGAAGGATAGACTCCACTAAAAATGTGATGAAAAGAAGAGGCGTAACTAAAAAGAATAAATGATGTTTACATTTATTAGAATAAAATTAAAAAGGTGGGAATTGGAAATTCAGTAGAAAGTGAGAGTGTATAAATAATAAAAAATAAAATAAGATAAATGGAGACTCGAGATGAAGATAGATGAACATCTAAATAAAACGATGTATCTTACGAAGGGTTATTATTTGATGAGTTACGGTTTTGTATTCTCAGAAAAATAGTAACTGTCTATGAATTTTATAATCATTTTACCCAAAACAAACTGTACTGCTACTGTTGAGCAAGAGAGTTGCATAACAGGTAAGTCATGAGAAAATGGAACAAGTTACAGGGGGTGTTGGAGAATGGACAAGAGAAGGATGGTAAGACTTATGTGTAGAGAGCTGCATGAAAGTAGATCAAAATGGAAGAATATGATACGAGATCTTGTCCTCGAAAGGATGCGAGTCAATAAGATAAGAATTCCACAGGTGAAAATTGGAAGGAAAGAAACTGAGAGTAGAAATTGTGGTTAAATTTTCTCGATTTTACTGTAAAAGTGAAAATCATGCAAAAGGGACACCATGGTCATCGGAGCAGAAGCCGTGAATGTTTTAGTAGAAGAGACAGAGGGAAGCCCCATAACGTCGGTGAGAAAGTGAGCTATCAGATCGGAATCAGTTACATTGCAGATTCTCCGTTGGATTAGGTCACGAACTCCGAGATGAATAGCATAAACAGCCGACCAGATGTGACAGTATTCAATGCACGGACGGATGGTAGATTTATACATGTGCACGACAGATTCAGACGAGAGAAACTTCTGGCCCTACATAGTGAACCACCCTTCCTAGCAGTAGATGTAGGCGTGGATTCAATGTAATCATTACAATTAAGGTTCGGCAGAGGAGACACAGTGTTTTGCTTTCAGGAAGACTAGCCTGATCCATTCTGATAGGGGGTGGGTGAGAGCGATTCTCTATGGTGGTTAAAGTAAAGCAGCTTCGTTTTGCATGCATTAAAATTTCCGAGCCATTTCTTATTCCAGTCTACCACAGCCTGAAGGCCCTTTTCAATATCAGCAACAAGGTTTTCTTTGTCAGCCTCCGCAGATTTCTTATCGAGGCGGGGTAAATGGTGTTGTCGTCAGCGTAGATGCCTATTTAAGATCTGATTACATCAGGAAGATAGTTTATGAAGGTAAAAAAAGCGTAGGACATAGAAACGGAAACCATACAGTTTATCGGAGAAGAGGCCGTAGGCTGTGAGATGTTGAACCCCTTTATCATTTATAATAGCCTGAAACACTTTGGCAAAGAATCAATCAATAGGAAGCTGATAGGGCAATAATTAGAGGGGTCTGAAGGTTCTCCAGAGTTTTTAAATGCAAGAATTAAAGATGAGAAATTCCAGTAGGTAAGAAAGCAAGGCGGAGAGAGGGAGTAGTTGTAGAGTTTGAAAAGGACAGAGGAGAGTTCAGGGACATATTTCTTCAAGAAAATGATTGATATTACGTCACCTCTGCTCGCCTTATGGAAGTCAAGATTTGAAATTATGTTAGAGACCAGCAAGTGGGTAATGTGAACGTTAATGAGTTGAGCCTCAGTTCTGAGTGGGCAGTCGGGTGCAGATACCTCAGATGAATTTAATGTTAATTTAGTGGGGAATCTTTGAGTAAAGCAATCGGCCTTGTCCGCTGAAGATGTGAGGCAAGATATTCTGCTAGTCGGAGGTTCCTGGGGGTAGCGGAATTTGAAGTGGAGGTACTACTGGAATGCTGAGCATGGTCAGAGTTGCCAAGAGAGCAAAGCTGCATGACATGGTAAGAGTCAGGGATAGAAGTGAAACAGAGATCTAGCAGTATCCAGATCCATCAGGTTTATTAGAGAAATGCGTGTGAAAATCCACCACTTGCATAAGAGATTGAGTGATTGAAAAGTTCAGTAAGATCTGTGATATAGTTTTCCAGCCATTTGGCGTAGTGAGCATTGAAATCTCCAAACACAAGTATATGAGCAAACAGATGAGAGGAAATGGCATTATCTATATTGTTCGTAATGCTGTCAAGTACGAAACAGGAGATGAAGAGGAATGGTAGATAAAGAAAAAATAGCTAACCGGGCTTAGTAGAGAGACGGAGACATATGTAAGAATGATCTGGAGTTTCAAGAGAAATCACTCTAGCTAGAGGGAGATGTTCACTGACATAAACGCCAATTCCATGCATGTGCACATTGAACTCCTTCCTAAAGATGGGAAGATAACCAGGAATATAGAAATCAGAGGAAGAAAGGTTAGTTTCACAGAGAGCTAAGATGTCAGGTGAGTTTACTTGTAGGAAGGATTCAACGCTGCAAAAGTTGGTAAGGATACCATAGATGTTCGAGAAAGAAATGTTAACAGGGTGAGGTTATTTTTGTTTAGCTGGTTTAGTTTTATTTCTTACTTTGTGTCATGTCATAATTAGAGATTCATATGTTGTGTGATGCCATGATTATAGATTTATGCATATGATTTACATGATATAAATGTTTATAGACTCACAAAAATCAAAATAACCGAATCTTTGAATCTGATCTCTTTTCTAATCGATCTCTAACAGCTCAATATATAAACAAAATACTGTCTTTTTTTCATATTCTTCATTTTCTCCACTCACGATATTTTCAGACACAATGGTGCCAGTCAATCACTACTCTATCTTTATTTACATGAAAATGTTTAGATGAGCACAATTCTTCGGTTCCAACAGCTTCACAGCTTTGACAAGCTATTCTTCTTCTATGGGGTCTAATCATCCTCATCTGCTCTTGTTCGCAGTGTAAAATAAATGCCCACAATGGCAAGTTTTTCCGACAACTGCCACGTCACACACTTCATTCACCATTACTCTTTTAACAGTAATCTCTCATTTAAGTGGCTCCGAATATTATATTGAGGAGAATTTAGCATTAAAAGGTTATTTGGTGTTTTGCTGCTAACGGATCAACTCTAAATAGAATCAATAAACAATCATGAATAAAAATAAAATATCGAAATACTTATATGCTATCGAATATAATGCACGAATTTGCTACCATTCAAAATAAAAATACCACTCTTTCTTACCACTCAATCCATAGAAATGCAAAATTTTTGGCTGATCATTTTTGTAAAAAATAAAAATAGGATGTTACCCACACTTTACATAAATAAATATCTTCGCAATATGCGCGTTCTACTTGCTTGTACGTTTTTTGTTTTCCTTCAATACATCGGCTATCATGAATCCCTTCAGTGGGTCTATATGACCCTCTTCCAATCAACACGTGAGCTCCAACTACAAATAGAATCACTGATATCCTCATGAGCCACTTTCTTAGATTTTTACTTCAAGATCCTTGCATTTTATTGTTTTTTTTTAATAAAATGTTCAAAGATACATTACAATCTGCAATATGTCAGTAAGAAGGCATATTCTTTTCTTGTGGGCTTTGATTCCGATATCTGGGCTATTAACTTTTATTATTATTATTATTATTATTATTATTATTATTATTATTATTATTATAATTTTCGTCATAATTCGATTTCTGCTATGGTCACACTACCTACCAAGTCTACGGAATGATCTAAGGCAGGTTGCGGTGTGTTGTTATGGCTACATTTCATGTTGTTTCTATCTGCCAAAAAACAAAAGTGTTACATAAACAAAAATCCCTTTATGTGTAGGCTGTAATTAAAACATTTTTTATATTTCTTCAGCTTTCAATGTGTTGTTTTGTTCCAAATTTTATCATTCCAAGCGCACCTGCTATCAATGGTACTATTCTTGTTTTCAATTTCCACATTTTTCTATTTTCATTTTTAGTTCTTTATATTTTGATAGTTATTATTATGTTTTCATTTTTTATTATATTTCCATTTCTGCTATGGTCACACTACCAACCAAGTCTGGTGGAGGGCATAAGAGAGGTTGTGGTGTGTTGTTACGGCTCCATTCCATGTTTTTTTATATCTCCCCGATCATCCCTAGCGTTACATAGACAAAGTTCTCCTTAATGTGTGGGCTGTACTTAACAAGACAATTTTTGGATATCTTTTAAGCTGGGGCTTCCAGGGATTCTTTCAATGTGTTGTTTTGTTCCATTTTTTATCATTCCAGGTGCACCTACTATCACTGGCACGATTCTTGTTTTCAATTTCCATATTTTTCTATTTCAATTTCCAGGTTTTTATATTTTGACAGTTTTTCGAATTTCTTTGTTGCTATGTTACAATCCGCTGGACAAGCCATATCAATTAATAATGTCCGGCCTATTTGGTTCAATTTTTCTGTCTGTTTAGATGGTGTAATCCCATAGAATGGTGACATCTTCTATTTCTGTAACCAGTGCTGGGTGATTTTCATACCAGTGTTTGTTTGCATATTTTCCATAGTGTTTGCTCATTGTCCAGTGTAAATATTGCCCCATTCTATCGTGATTTCATATTCATTTGGGGCAAGTACAGAACATCCTGAGATAAGATGGTCTATTGTTTCTTTGTATTCATCACAGAACCTGCATTTTGGATCCACATTATTATGTATAATATTTGCCTGAAAGTTTCTAGTGAAAAGACTTTGGTCTTGCGCTGCAAGAATAAAGCCTTTAGTCTCAGACATTAATCCAGATGCACGTAACCATCGATGAGTATTAACTTTATCAATAATGGATTTATTGGCACGTTCTGGATATTGGCTAGACAGAGGTTTGTCTTGCCAGCGTTGTTTCATTTGTTCAGGAGCTTTATCTTTGGCTTTCATTTTTATATTTTTTGCCGCAGTAGTTGTTTCTTGACTTCTGTTTTGCTTTTCTACAGAATCTACCAAATTTAAATCTTGTTTGTATTTACTGCCTTCTTTTATTATTGAATATCTTTGTTTTCTGTTTTCATGTTGTTTACTAATTGCATCATCCAATCCTTTGTTGTTTCTATGTATGTTAGTAAGCCAATAGTTATTGTCTTGTATGACAATTCTAGCTGAATAAGACCTCTTCCACCTTCTTTACGGGGTATGTATAGAATGTCTACTTCAGCCTTTGGATGATGCATCTTATGCTTAGAAAAAAGCTTTCTTGTTTTTGAATCCATTTGCCTGATGTCGTTGAGAGTCCAGTTTAAGATGTTGAAACTATATTAGACCACTGAAATGGCAAGGCTATTAATGCCCATAATTATGTTCTGAGACTTCATTTCAGTTTTTAATATCAGTCGTAGCCTTCTATAGTACTCTTTACGCACTATTTCTTTCATTTTCTATGTTGAAGTCTTGCACTTTCATTTACACCTAGGCATTTATAAACTTTTTCTGGCTCTAAATCTCTTATTGTTATAGCAGGGTCTAAGCTAATCGAGGATGTTTGTTGTAGCGATCCACGTAAGACTAGCTTTAGCACATTGGTTCAAATTGAATTTAATTCCCGTATCTTCGCTGAAGCATCTTACAGTTTGCAGAAGATCTTCCAGCTCATTATCATTCTTAGCATACAACTTTAAGTCATCCATGTAAAATAGATGGCTTATTTTTGGGGGGCTATTTTATAACCACATTCTGTCTTGTTAAATTTTTAATGCTATTAATGATATGCAGAATAGTAAGGGAGACAAAAAATCACCTTGAAATATACCTCTTTTGATGTTTATTCACCAGACTTATAGGTTCCATTTATATGATTGAGATAAAGGGTTGTTTTCTAGATTGACATACATTGTTTTATGAAATTGATGATGACGGGTGATATCTTGTATATATTTACAGTCTTTAAATTCCAGGAATGTGGTACACTCTAGAATGCCTTACGATAATCTATCCAGGCAGTACGAAGATTTTTCTTTGCATTGTAGCAGTTTTCCAGGATCATTCTGTTAATAAGTAATTAGTCTTTACATCCGTAACAGCTACGTTTGCAACTTTTATTCTTCAAGCGGTAGTGTGCCATTTCTTTTCAAGAAGAAATATGTCTGTTTTGTTAAAATAGATGTTAATAGTTTGTATGTTGTCGTAGGGCATGTAATTGGTCTGTGGTTTTTATGGTTATTTGTGTCACTATTCTTGGTTAGAAGAAATGTAATTCCTTTGGTCATCCATGCAGGGATTTTAGTGGGATCGTTAAACATTTCTTGAAGTTCTTTGGCTAGTTTTTATGTACTGTATTTAAATAATATAGCCAAAAGTTAGGAATTTTATTTATTCCTGGAAATTTCCAATTGAGTGTTTTTTCAGTGCACATTTAACATTCTCTTCTGTGATTCCAGCCCATATTTCTTCTGACTTATTTGTCATTCTTTCTATCTCTTGCACAATCCAATCTACTTCTTTGTTATGTTCTTTAGGGCAAACCTATATTTTTCTCAGAACTGTAAAACTTCTATTTTTTGTGGGGGACTGTCACTTCAATTTTTTTTTTACTTATTTCTCTGTAAAACTTCTTTGCATCGGTTTGAAAAATCTTGTTTTGTCTGTAGAATTTGATCTTTTCTTATAGCGTCTTATTCTTTGAGCCTTCAGTTGTATTCATGCCCTGTTTTTTCCTTAGTTGATAGGACTTCATTTTCATTTCTAATATTGTCTTTTCTTTCGACCCTTCTGCCTTTTCTAGTTCTTACATTTATTCCTCTTGTCAGTTCATCGAGTACTGATAGTTCACTTCTAAGTTGTTCAATTTCTTTTTCTATTTTTCTTTTCCAAGGTGGATCTTTATGTCTGCGAGACTGCCTTGTTTTTAATTTGATGTTCAACTTTTTTTTGCTGCTATTGCTGATGCATATATTGTTCATTGAGATTTATATGAGTGTCCTCTTCATCTAAAATTAATTTGTATGCTGCATTGTAGAGCTTAATAGTTTCGAGGTTATGCTTTGTTGGTTGTAATTTTGGGAGTTGTTCTCGTTCCTTAATTGCAATATTTTGTATTTCACTCATATGGTTATTGATTTATTCCTTGGCTTCTTGGATACAGTTTTTGTTTGCCGTAAAATAATTTTGTTTAATGTGTTTTGAACTCGTTTTATTGCCGTCTTATAACTGACTCAGATCACACCTTTTCAGCACTTCTAAAATTACAGCATTATTTTCAGAGTAATTAATGTGTATCACGGTTTCTACATTATGACCTGTGGCTTGTTTGATGTTACTACTTTTTATTTCTGATTCCGGTTTCCTTCCATATTTTGTTGATTCGTCTATTCTGGTTGCACTTTTATTTTATCTCATTAATTTCCGCCTCTGTCAATCGGTTATTTCGCATGATGTATCTTCGTACATTGGCTAATTTATTTTGTCAATGTACTTTCTATTTGTTTGTCCAACTTTTCTCGCCAAATGTCATGTTTAGTGAGTGATGTTTTTTTGAGGTTTGAGTAACGCTTCATGAAATGCAGTCATAACGACTTTGTACTCCTCACGAGACTATTTTATTTTTTCTTTCTTTAAATATACGGTTATAGATCTAACTGGGGAATTTTCAGGGCCATCATTAGAATTATCCTGGTTGTGGGGACCTGAAGATTCATTCTTTGTGTAGGAGTTTGGTCCTTGGCAGATTTTTCAACCTCAGGTAGGTTCCCTCCTGAAGGACGGGCTCCCTGTTTATCCACTGGAAAAGACATACTGGCCTTTTTATTTCTATTTGTAATTCTTATATTTTTCCTCCTAGTGACGCAGGAGTCGAAAAGTCTAACCAAAGTTGCCCGACACGTTGGGTAACAGTCTTTTACAAACAGGGTCCCAAAGCCTGTAGGGGATCGTTTGTGACCTCATAACGCAGTAGCTATTCACTCCTCGGCACGATCAAAGAGAAAGACGCTTGTTTAAAAAAAAAAAAACTTGGGCGTAGCAGCCGCTCAATGAACCAATACTAGAGTATTTTGTTAAAAAAAATTGTTGATACTATCACTAGTCCCTGTAACAAAAATAGTTGTTAAGAAAAAAAATTAACGGAAAAGAAAAAGTTGACATACGTTTGAGTTTATGCGTGTTGTTAGATTTAAAATAAAGTAAAATTTGTTTGTCCACTGTATATTCAGTTATTGTTTCCATTAAATTTGTCGAAAATAGGGTTATCAAAATAAAATAGATTAAATAAGTAAATAAAATGAATAAATATATAAAAATAAATAAATACGTATTCTTTCTGAAAAAGAATATCGTAGAAATTATTATTATTATTATTATGTCATTTTTCATCATATTTCGATTTCTGCTTTGGTCTCACTACCAACCAAGTCTGCGGGGAGACCTAAGGCAGGTAGTGGCGTGTTGTTATGGCTCCATTTCATGTTTTTCTATCTTCCCTATCATCCTCAGCATTACATAGATAAAGTTTTCCTTAGTGTGTGGGCTGTACTTAATAAGACAATTTTTTGTATGTCTCTTAAGCTGGGGTTTCCAGGGATTCTTTCAATGTGTTGTTTTGTTCCATTTTTTATCATTCCAAGTGCACCTACTATCACTGGCACAACTCTTGTTTTCAATTTCCACATTTTTTCTATTTCAATTTCCAGGTCTTTATATTTTGACAGTTTTTCAAATTCCTTGATTGCTATGTTACAATCCGCTGGACAAGCCATATCAATTAATAGACAAGTTTTCTCCTTCTGGTTTTTAACAATAATGTCTGGCCTGTTTGCTTCAATTTTTCTGTCTGTGTAGATGGTGTAATCCCATAGAATAGTTACATCTTCTATTTCTGTAACCGGTGCTGGATGATTATTATTATTATTATTATTATTATTATTATTATTATTGTGCTTTCGAGCAGGACACCAGCAAAGTAACTCAGCAATAAGCAAAGACTAATACACGTCTTTTTCATCTCAAGTTTGATACTTTTAAAAGCATTTTTTAATAATACAGCCAAAGTTTTATACATTTTAAAACAAGACATATATTGCGCTGATTTTTCTTTTTAAATTTTTCGTGTTATCAGCAAAGAATCACGCTAAGAATATTTTGTCGTCTTCTAAAGAACTGAAAATTTTATTTCTCAAGAAAATTCGATAATTACTGGAGTAAAAAGCAATTCGATGGTGTAATATCTGGTAAATATGGCCGATGATTGGAGACTTGAGAACCAAGCTGTAACGAAGTATCGAAATAAACTTTATAAGTAATTACCCCCTTTCTTTTGATTAATTATAGACAATTTTCGTCGATTGAAACTTTCAGTTGATCTCTTAAGTACACATTCTAATCGATTATTCGCAATTGTTTTATTCTTCGCAAAGAACTCAGAGTAGTTGACGCCGTTCCAATAGTAACATAGACACAATATCAGCTTTGTATAAAGATTGGCATTATGTGTGCTAATTTGTGGTTCATTTCGCTCTCTTAATTATCATTCCAGGAATTTCAAAATATACAATGTTCATTACTCTTCACAATTTAGTTAAAAATTACAGCGTCTTAATAGGTTCCAATATATGTTAACCTATCAAATGAAACATAACCAAAATTTGATGTCGCTTCACTGTCACTATTACTATAAAAAAGCCAACAATGAACTTAAAAAAGTAATTTAAAAATCTATTACTCTGCAATTACCATACCACATTATACTTTCATAGTGTCGAATAACACTCATTTTCCTTCGTGTTTCAAATTCAAGAAGAAAGATTTTTCCAAGATCTGACCCTCTTAGAAAAAACAGATTCCCGCCTACGTAATTCTCTGAATGCTGTACTGTTGTCATATTTAGGCGAGAGCTGCTCAGCCCTAACTTTCCAGGTGTAATAATGTTCAAATTTGTCTCCGAGTCCGTGTTGCAAAAAAATGAATTTCCACCCTGCATGATCTCTCTCACAGGCTAAATTCCCACTGCTCGGATAAATTACATTCCTTAGTTCCGCCAGGTATAACCTTCACCCTAGGACGCGCCATGCCACTTACTTATTCCATCGGAAAGAAGAATATTCCACTATAACAGCTTTTTCTCGCGATCTACTAACTTGTGGAACTGTCTCCCAAGAGAATGTTTCTCAGATAAATACAATCTTAACCTGTTCAAGTCTAGAATTAACCATTCTCTTACACCCTATCCATATAAAATACCCCTTTAACTTGAGTGACCCTTCACTACGGACGTTGTACAGAGCTAATTCTACCGCTAAAAAACAAAAGAAAACTCCAGTGGGAATCTCATGGAAGCGAGGATAAATCGTTATCAATCTTAATCATTTTTAAAATCATCACTTTTATGGCATCTTCTTACAATCTCTCACTTATCTTTCTGGAGTACAAACGCCTAACTTCTCAAATCATTTTTAAAATCATCACTTTTATGGCATCTTCTTACAATCTCTCACTTATCTTTCTGGAGTACAAACGCCTAACTTCTCAAATCATTTTTAAAATCATCACTTTTATGGCATCTTCTTACAATCTCTCACTTATCTTTCTGGAGTACAAACGCCTAACTTCTCAAATCATTTTTAAAATCATCACTTTTATGGCATCTTCTTACAATCTCTCACTTATCTTTCTGGAGTACAAACGCCTAACTTCTCAAATCATTTTTAAAATCATCACTTTTATGGCATCTTCTTACAATCTCTCACTTATCTTTCTGGAGTACAAACGCCTAACTTCTCAAATCATTTTTAAAATCATCACTTTTATGGCATCTTCTTACAATCTCTCACTTATCTTTCTGGAGTACAAACGCCTAACTTCTCAAATCATTTTTAAAATCATCACTTTTATGGCATCTTCTTACAATCTCTCACTTATCTTTCTGGAGTACAAACGCCTAACTTCTCAAATCATTTTTAAAATCATCACTTTTATGGCATCTTCTTACAATCTCTCATTATCTTTCTGGAAGTACAAACGCCTCTTCTCAAACTTTTTAAAATCATTTCTTTTATGGCATTCTTCACAAATCTCTCACTTATCTTTCTGGATTACCAAACGCCTAACTTCTCAAATCATTTTTAAAATCATCACTTTTATGGCATCTTCTTACAATCTCTCACTTATCTTTCTGGAGTACAAACGCCTAACTTCTCAAATCATTTTTAAAATCATCACTTTTATGGCATCTTCTTACAATCTCTCACTTATCTTTCTGGAGTACAAACGCCTAACTTCTCAAATCATTTTTAAAATCATCACTTTTATGGCATCTTCTTACAATCTCTCACTTATCTTTCTGGAGTACAAACGCCTAACTTCTCAAATCATTTTTAAAATCATCACTTTTATGGCATCTTCTTACAATCTCTCACTTATCTTTCTGGAGTACAAACGCCTAACTTCTCAAATCATTTTTAAAATCATCACTTTTATGGCATCTTCTTACAATCTCTCACTTATCTTTCTGGAGTACAAACGCCTAACTTCTCAAATCATTTTTAAAATCATCACTTTTATGGCATCTTCTTACAATCTCTCACTTATCTTTCTGGATTACAAACGCCTAACTTCTCAAATCATTTTTAAAATCATCACTTTTATGGCATCTTCTTACAATCTCTCATTTATCTTTCTGGAGTACAAAAGCCTAACTTCTTAAAGACACTGACACAAATAAAGACTTTCCTAATGCAAGTAATGGATTTCACAACGTATTTTCCCAGTAACCACAAAAGACACACATCCCTTCTGGATCTCTTCCTTTCTCTATCCTAAATTTTTTCCTTCTCTCTTTCACTCTGTCTCTGTCTCTCTCGCTATCTCCCTCTCTCTCTCTCTCTATATATATATGTATCTATATATATATATGTATCTATATATATATATTTATCTATCTATCTATTTATATATATATATATATTGCTCTGGATAATATCCATTGAGCTAACTATCTTTATCTAATTAATAATTGATCTTATTTGGATAAAATCTTGTGGATTATCCTCTCCTCTGCCATTCTTATATATATATATATACAAGATGACGATATATAGTTTTTATTTAACAAGAAAGATTCTATGGGAAATAAGTATAACAAAGAGGAAAATATTTTCCTATAAAGTGATTTGTTCTTTAGGAATTTATCCGAAACAAGATTATAAATACATTATTGACTACAAACGGAAACGCTGAATTTTTTTTATTTTTAGAAAGTATTAATTTATTAAAAAATTATTTAAATATTTTCTTTTTCTTTATGTTTATTTTTCAGTCGTTTTATATCACAACTTAGTTTGATTAAAGACAAAAATATGTAGAAAGTTCTTTCATCGCTAGCTCATCCGCAGATATTTATGGGATATTTAATAAAAAAAACTGATGGGGAAACAAAGATTTTGAAAAAGATTTTATATAAAATCGTTTAGAACAAATTGACAAGCAAATATTTTTAAATTGTAAACTCTCAACGTTTCTCGTTTGTGCGCATGTGTAATCGTATCAATGTAAACATATAATTATTCCGATGAATATTTAAAGAACGAAAGGTGTTACACGAAAACTATTTCACTTTATACCTTCATACTTTAGATAACTTCAACATTATAATATATATATATATATATATATATATATATATATATATATATATATATATATCGGAGAAATAAAATAAGGATGGCAAATTATATGAAATTTAGAATGTTCAGTAAATATTATCTATAAACAATACTGATTATTTTGCAGTATTTACACTATTCAAACTATTGCCCTCATCTTTGTTGCCATTTGTTTGACATTTTGTCCGTTGTACGCTCCGGCCTTCTTCAGGTGATAGGAATTTTGTACCGATTCGTTTATTACAATCACTGGGGCATATCATCCTCATCCCTTGCGTAAAGCTACAATTGAATGATTAAGAATGCCGCAGTACACACACACACACACACACACACACACGCACACACCCACACACACACCCACACACACACAAATATATATATATCTATATCTATCTATCTATATATATATATATATATATATATATATATGATTAATGCTGCGAAGTTTGTCACATAACTAAGCAGGTTCATACTGACTTCGAAGATTTCGTGTGGGCACCCTTATAATGTCATCAATTGTCAGGGCTAAGTTTACGATCCGCTGCTTTATCCCGATTTTTCTTATTTATATAGAGCTTGGTGTAATGGTAATAGTTTTTTTAATAGGAGTTGTCCACCCGTGGTTGATTTCTTTTTTCTTTTTTTTTGTATTGATTTTGATATGTTGAATTCTTTTGAATATATCTTTTTTCGGTTCGTTGATTTTCTTTTTATTGTGCAGGTATCGGATTTCTTTTTATTGCTTTTAATGTACGTGTGGATTTACGTCCGCTTAGTTGATTTATACTGAATAGGTGTCCGCTTAATTGCTTTTTAGTTTATTTATTTTTGCCATTTAGGTTGACATTTTTTATTGCGTGTTCTTATGTGTATTTGTATTTGTGATCTTTAGTGTGACTTTTTCGTTTGATGATTATTATATAATTTTCTGTTTTTTGTGATTTACTGATTTTATGCACATATTTATATTCTATTATATCTTTTTGTTGTGTTTATGTAATTTTGTTGTTATTTACGTAGCAAATTAGATACTTCTTCGCATTTCTATCTTTTCCCATTATTTCCTTTCTTTAATTTAATATTTTATTTTGATTTTTAAAGCTGATTATCGCTAGTTTCTCCGCTAAACATAATTGGTAGTTTCTGTAGAGTGATGATGCTCTTTTTACGATTTCTCATTTCATTTATGGTGTTAATGCTATTTTCTTTCTGGTCCGATATGTATTTTGATGGCATTTTATTATTTTTGTATTTTTTCTGTGTTGAGCGATGTTTTCTCATTTATTAATCTTTATTTGAAGATTGTTTCTGTTGCTTTTCTTGTTGCTTCTTTTCATTTGTTTTAATGTTATTTGCTACGGTGGCTTTATATATTACGTTGATCGTTGAACATGTATTATGAGGTGGATGGTTATCTTGCTCTAGGCAGTTGCAGATGTTCGTATTTCAATGATTGCCGAAACTTGATAGCGTTTGAGTGTAAGTATGTTCTTATTATAACAGTAATAAAAGCTATATATATATATATATATATATATATATATATATATATATATATATATATATATATATATATATATATTACGGTCATATCACGTTGAATACACTGGTTTTCGCTTGATCGCCGAAGTTAAGCAACGTTGAGCCTGGTCAGTACTTAGATGGGTGACCACTTGGGAATAGAAGGTGCTGTAAGCGTTATTGACAGATGTGCGTTGTGGTGCAGTGGATGTCGGCTCGGAGAAGGAAATCGGTAAGCCGAGTTCCAATTCCAGTCGAACACTTTGCATTCACTTTCGCACTGGTACCCTTGGGAAAGATATTAATCCGTCACTTCCCTCCAGTTATCTGTTAAATAACTAAGGTATGTTGCTCGTATGATCTGTGGCAGACATCTCAACCGATTGTTTGTTATCAGCAATTCACAAAAGTGTGGATGGTGTAACACAAGCCTTCACCACTTTAAACTATTCTTTGTGTGGTTGTCTAACTATTTTAGACGCTAACACGTCAACATCAACGGGAGAGACTATGATATATATATATATATAGAGAGAGAGAGAGAGAGAGAGTTGTGATAATGTTAAGCTCGAAAATTATTTGTCTATATTTCTGAAATGAGGTAGTATTTACATTATTCGAACTATTGTCCTCATATTTGTTGCGATTTTTACCACATTTCGGCCGTTGTACGCTCCGGCATTCTTCAATTGCTATGAATTTTTAACCGAAACTTTTATTACGATGACTTGGATATATCATTTTCATTCCTTTTGGGAAGTAAGAAACTAAAAAGATTATAAGATCTGAAGGTGACACATGAGGTCTATCACCCCCTCCCACTGTGAAGGCATTTGTCAACATCGGTGAACATCAGCTGAGTGTCTATGAAGAGTCAGCGCTGTGTCTCAGCTTCGGAACAACCATCAGGCGGATACCAAAATAAAACACCATTGCCCGTATCTAGTAAATAGCCTAGAACATTCTCCAGGCTCAGGCGGATGAGCTAAGATGGAAATTGAAACAGATATTGGAGAAAGCCAAGTCACCCAAACGAAACACCGAAAGTAGAGGGGCCGGTAATCAGGAGGAACTTAAAGAGGAATGAGAACATCATTAAACTACCAACTGATAAAAGCAGTGCAACTGTAGTGATAGACAAAACTGAATACAGCAAGAATCTGGAAGACTTCGTTAGAAAGGGTATCTATAGCAAAGAAAAGAAAGACTCCACGTTCGAAACGGAAAGGCCGCTGTCGCAAATCTTAATCAAGAACAAGGATCCCCTCCAGACTAAGACATACAAGTAGTTGTCTCAACGTTAAGCTTCCTCATATGCATGGTCTAACTAAGATTTACAAAGACAGTATTCCGCTCAGGCCGATTGTTAGCAGCCTAGGCTTGGTGTGCCACCCTCTTAGTCGCTTCCTTGTAGATATAATTGACCCACTGATAGGAAAGTCACCAACACATAGGAAACTACGCCCACTTAGAGAAACATATCAAAGATGCTTTCATCTAATGCAACTAGATGATGAGCCTGAATGTGGTGAGTCTGTTCACCAAGGTACCTACGGTGGCGGAACTATCGGTAGTCAGGGTCAGACCGGTCTCGGACTCATCCCTAGGAGAACGTATCAGTATTCCACTAGTTAACCTGATGGAGATGCTGACTTTCTGCACACAAACAACACACTCCGGATTGGAATCAGACATATATCGACAGGATGAAGGATTAGCAATGGGCTCGCCATTATCACCATCGCTGGCTAACATATACATGGAATATTTTGAAGAGATGCCATTAGAATTTACAACTCTAAAGCCAACTCTATGGCTTAGTTACATTAATGACACCTTCAACCAATGGCTACATCAGAAAGAGGTCCAGACGCTACTGGCCCATGTGAATTCAATAAGATCATCGATACAGTTCACTATGGAAAAAGAAAGTGACAACACACTGGCATATCTGGATGTGTTAATAACTCGAACAGAGATGAATTCAAGACATCCGTATACCGCAAGCCAAGATTCAACGGATAATACCTCAACTTCAACTCCCAACACCCATAGAATGTGAAGAAAAGGATCAGTCCGCTGCCTGCAACATCGTGAAAAAAGTCATAAGCGGCGACCCAGAGATATGCGAACAGGAGATGGTCAGTATAATCAGTACACTACACCGTAACAAATATCCAGGGTACATGACAACAACTCAAACATACATGGAAGGGAGGGTGCATGAGAATAACAAGTCTCAGAAAACAGCCTTAGTCTGTCTACCCTATGTGAAGAGGTTATCGGAAAAAATATAAAGAATCGGTGATTCATATAACACCAGGACGAACTTCAGAAGTGGTTCTTACACTTCGTAGGTACCTCTCCCAAGTAAAAACCCCAATAAAGGAAGACATGACTAAGGACTGTGTGTATGCCATTCCATGTAGCTGTGGAAAAAATATAAAAGAGAACCAGGCCAATCCTTAAGATAAGGCTACAAGAACATTACAAGGCCGTAAGACGAGGAAAGATCAGCTGACCACATATGGAAGGTGAAAGGCGATCACCTCTTTATGTGATGAAGCTGAAATAACAGATAGAGAACCCCAATGGAAACTACATAAACTAAAGGAATCAGGACATAAGCCGAGTAAGCATAGAGATAAATACAATATGGGAACCAGTATTACGGAATGCCAGTGATAATCATGTTAAAAAATTGCAATATGAGCTCTGGTAAAAATACTAGAGAAAACATTTAACATAAAAAATACTAGAGAAAACCATTAACATCAAAACTTATAATACTAACTCTGGTAAAAATGGATACTGAACGTTAGATTTATAAGTCCCAGAAATTTAGTTGTTGTAGTTGACCCAGTGGATAAAGGCGTTGGTTAGTTCCAGGGATTTGACCCAAAGGGTTGTGTGTTCAATAGCAGGCTACAGCTGTGGTGAACAAGTAACTTAGAGAGTCAAGTTATAAGGAGAGGTTTGCATAAGGAATGAGAATGATATACCCCATTGATCGTAATAAAGGTTTCGATTCGAAAATTCCTACCCAAAGAAGGCCGGAGCATACAACGTCCAAGATTGTTGTCAGTTCAGTAATTTTACTGATAAAATATGTTTTGACAAGCAGGATTTTTATCGTAAACTGCTCGATATCGGGGAGAGTTAGAGCGTTGATAAATTCAGTATAAAGAATTTCTCAGTTTAATTGAGCAGATTCACGTTTATTTTAAAGTTTCATGAAAGTCAATGTTCCTTTGTTTGAATCTCTTTTATCAATTGTTTGAGATAATGTTTTACACATTTACTCTTCTACTTAAACGCTGATCGTTCTTAGCATTTTTCTTTGCATTAGTTTCGTTATACATTTGTTTTATTTGCATTTGCATAATAACACATCGACTGCTACGACCAGTACTATCACTGCATTCGCCATTTTGCTGATGTAGGAAAAGGTAATGTGCACGTAGGGACAAGTAAAATATATCAAAATATTCTCCTGGTGATATTTGTCGAAAGATATAATATCAAGGTATATTTTTAGAAAATACACGCGCACACACACACTCTCACATACATACATACATACATACATACATAAATATATACATACGTACATACATACATACATACACACGAATATGACGCAGTTGAAAAGTGCAAACAAAAAATAATAGATTTGGTTACTTTCAAATTAAAAGAAATGAATTGTAAAGATTCTCTGCTAAACAACGCAAAAAAGATTTTGTTTTTCTTTCTTTACAATACAACTGTATCAACTGTGTTAATATGATAGGAAAAACAATGTGTTTAAATAAAGAAAATGTCCCGTATTTACGTTGTTTTATGAATACATATAATATTCTAGTTGCGGCAGTAAGTATTTAGTAAAGGATAGCTATATTATACTACTACTTAGTATCGTCTTACAAAGTCAGTATGTTTCAAGTGTACTTAAGTTTCACTTAAATTGTTGAACTTTGTACGACATTACTCAAAATAAGTCAGATATTGCATATCACATTCTTGATAAAAGGTTTTGAGAATACTGCTACTTTAACAACAACAAACAACAGACCCTGATGAAAGTTTTGCTGAAAAAGTAAATACTAACATCAGGAATCTTTACAGAAATAATTAGGCTTGAGAAATCTAAGTGTCAGATTTACAAAATTTAAAATTTGTTTGTTAATAAATATTTTCACAGCGTTTAATACCTATTTTAAGAGGAAAAATATAGTCAATCATTTCCAGTACGATCCTACAAATTTCGTACTGACAATAAACATTGTTTTTCCAAAGGTCTCAGCGTGTTTAAAAATAACGTCGCTGATTGGTTAATATATATGATATTCAAATCTGATCCACTTTACTCACAAAAATGAGATAATTAGGAGTTTTAGTCGTGTTACTTAAATCTATTGAATTTTTCTACAATATTTTACGAGGCTCAGCACACAGACACACTCATATATATATATATATATATATATATATATATATATATATATATATAAAATAAAAATAAAAATAAAAATATGAATTGTTTGAACATTATTTTTTATCGATACTCGTATTTAAGTCGATATTCTGTTTTTACTGAAACAGTATCATATATTTATTTCTACCGGCCTGATTATTTACGATAAATTTTTATTACGAAAATGTATACCATTCGAATCTGCGACACCTATCTATATAGGTAAAACTACCATTTGATCTTGGAACGTCTTAGACCTCTCGACCACGAATAGCCTCGAGTCTCAACGAGTTTTTATCAAGACTATATAACACAATTTTCGATCTATCGTAAACAGACATATCTGCTCTGAAATGTATGATATGTTTGTTTACGATGGATCGATAATTGTGTTATATAGGCTTGATAAAAACCTCGTTTAGCCAGGAGGTTATTTGTGGTAGAGAGGTCTAAGACGTTACCAGGTCAAATGGTAGCTTCCCCTATATAGATAGGGGTCGCAGGTTCGAATCCTGCCGAATGGCGCACGTTTTCGTAATAAAAATTTATCGTAAATAATCAGGCCGGTAGAAATAAATATATAATACTGTTTCATTAAAAACAGCATATCTACTTAAATACGAGTATCGATAAAAAATAATGTTCAAACCATTCATTTCAAATTTCGGTTGCTTATAACCAAGTTTCGTTAAAATTCGTTGATTTCTGTTATATATATATATATATATATATATACAAATCCAAGTTAAATTTATTTCTTTAAGTATTACGTACCAAAAAAAATTTTTTCCATTGGATTAATAAATATCATATGGCGATTTTTGACACTAATGATTTTCTCTGACACTCTTTATTACTGGCTTTCATCTCTATGCTTGATCGGCTTAGAAGATGTTTTTTGCCTAGCATATGTGCTGATTCCTTAAGTTTACGTAATTTCTCATGACGTTCTCTATTATTTCAACTTCATCAAATAGGGGTCGGTGATCCCCTTTCTCCCTCCGTATGTTGTCAGCTACGCCTGATTTTTCTATCTTACCGTAATGATTAACGATGGAACACTGTAACAAATCTGTTTTTCTTCCAAAATGAAAATCAGTAGATGCTACGTCTGCCGAGTATGGAAGATGTGGAAGAATATTCCATCGTAGAGACAGAATGTGCTGCCTTGCATTAAAACTTTTTTTTGTCAAAGCAGTACACTTTCAACATTACGTTATCCAGTGCATACCTCATCAAGATTCTGGCAATAAGCGTTTACTTTCACAGTCCTTTCATTTTCTTGTGTATTGTAATTAACAATGCCTGTCATATTTCACTAGATACAAAGCAGGGATTTCTGTTCATGTTGTCCTGATCTTGGAGATGTCACTGTTTTTATTTTTTTATTTATTTTTTACAACTACTGTCGTTTTAATTCTAATTTATTTTTCACGTGTAACAAAAAAGAAATGTTGGTACTGACATTGTGGCTAATTGGGAAAAGTTCTACTCAGTTCTAGAGCTAAATCTCATTAGAAATCGCCTTTGCAAGTTTTCTCATTTAAACTTTGTAATGCACTAAAGACAACACATTGCCGGAGAGAAAATATGATAACCCAATTCTAGATCGAGTCTACAACAATTCAACCTTGGTTTTGATTTTAATTCATAGCGCTGAAATATGTAATTACTTTCCGTACTGTCTAACGGGATTTTTAAGAAAAGCGCGGCAATAAATTAAATTATCTTAACAGATAAGACAACCGGAAACTAGAAAAAATATATTAATAAATATACATATTATCCTAGGTCTGTAGCACGACTCGAAGTCTCATGCAATATGCAATCACTCGAGGATTTGAATTTTTGGTTTTCACGTTGTTCATTATAATGCTGGGATGCTATTTTTTAAAATTATTTAATTATAACACATCACTCAATACATCCCGGGCCTAACAAACAGAACAACACTTTTTAGGCAAAATTCGATTTTTGTTCATCAATATAGTCTTCTTTTTGGGTGATATATTGATTCTAAAGCCTGTTTTGCCTTTTTTGTAGAACTATTTGTTTTTAGCCTTAAAATAAGCCGATATAACTTCTTCGTTGGAGCAAAAATCTCTGAAGCATTCTTTTAATGTCTGTAAACAGCCAGTAGTTTGGGGGTCATATCTGGAGAATAGGGTGGATGCGGAAGCAATTCAAAGTGCAATTGACTACTGTTTTCATATTTCTTGCTATTTGTACGACTTTTCGGCCGTTGTACGCTCAGGCGTTCTTCAGGTGCTATAAATTTGGAACCGAATCCTTTATTAAGATCACTGCGGTATATCATCCACATTTCTTTTCTGCGTGTTGTCATGAGTTATCTCCCTCTAACCTGACTCTATGTTACTTGTTCACCACTGCTGTACCCTGGTATTGAACCTTGGGTCAAGTCACTGGAACTAATCAAAGTTTATAAGCAGTGGGCCATGTGTCCTTAAGGATAAGAACTACTGAATTTCTGGGACTTATAAACCAAATGCCAAGTAACTATGTTATCCACTGACAGTTTTGTGTGCAAGTCTTATACTTACACAGTTGCAATTATTCATGGTAGAGTTACTATGATTCAGCTGGTTAGATATGTGTTATCTTGTTTTGATATATGATCATCGATTTTCTTAAGGTGACTAGACATAACCATAAAATTGTTTTATTTGACAATCTTTTTTAGTGTAGGGGAATGGTTTAAATGTATATTAATTAAATTCAGGAAAATTCTTGTTTTTAACATTACAAATAAGATAAGGTGGATTAAGCCATTTAA
>JBBBDQ010000791.1:460000-622500 GCA_037127315.1 Ascarosepion bandense | reverse complement strand
AAAAAAAGAAAAAAAAAGAGTGAAAAGATTGGAAAAGAGAAAGCCGGAAACCACATCCTAAACAGGGAACAAGGGATGAGCCTCTACACCTGTTCAGCAGACGTGGGTGGAGTGTGAACCGGGCGATAGTTTAGTCTACTACAATTGAGGAAAAAAAAGACAGAAAGAAAAGAGTGAAAAGATTGGAACAGAGAAAGCCGGAAACCACACAGAATTCTGTTATGTTTATTATATTTTTTCTGGCGCCAGTGAGTAATACCTTAGGAGATTTTTTTCCTAAATGGAATTTCATCTCAATAGACATCTAGAAACAATCAGTTTAAAAATAAGTACACAAAATATGTTTATATGATTCAATGAAACGTTTATAGCTTTTTTAATATATATGCAGGTTTCATTAAACAGACAAGGTTTTATGGTTAAGTTTTTTATGTAATTTTTCATGTGATCTTATGATTCTTTTCTTTTGAGGACATAAATTATATATAAAATGCCCAAATGTTTTGTTTATCTAAGCGCTTTCGGCTAATACTATTAGCCATTTTCGAGGATGAATGTTATTTTACGTGTAACAGAATGTATATGGTGTTATGTATAACATAGAATAGTGTGTAAGTGTTATGTACCGAACATGGTAAGCACGTGGTTAGCGTGTTTGTAGTCGATGGGTTTTTCTTTTTTATCAATAATGCCTCAATTATTTTTAGTCTTATTTGCATTTAGATGATGCTGATATTTGTGTTGCCAACAAGTATGTTACGTATAAAGTTTGATAGGTTTCCATGTGTGTTTGTCTGAGATCGAATTGAGTTCTGAGATGTAGCGTGAGTTTCGTATTTGTCTGACCGCTATAATTATTTGCGAAATTAGATGGATCAAAACACAGTTCTTCAAAGGACATCCAGATCGGCCGAGTTTTGATCCCGGTTGCAAACAAGTGGATGTGTCTAGCCACACTGATGAGCTGTGAGACAGCTAAACAGGTTTATATATGGATGACTAATATATATATATATATATATATAGGAAAGTGTTCGGCATTAAAAATGAATGATTATTTACTCACATGCAAACTTTTTATTAAGTCAAGAGAGCGGTTATATGTATTTTATACACAACAAAGATTTCAGCAATTCTTTGATGGAAGATACGTATATTTAGTAAAGTGAAAAACATCACTTTTTCACTTTACTAAACATTCATAATTTACTTTGACAGACATAGCAAATAATATCCTGATTTAAGACTGCAATAATGTTAAAATTTAAATAAAAAGTTATTACAAAAACAATTATTTCTTTCTCAAAACGCGACCTCTCAGCTTTGGAATTGCAATTTTAGTTATATCATCTGTCTGGAAGAGTGTCTATCATACAAGTTTCTGAAATAAATTAAGTAGTGCTTTATTTTTCAGTATAATACTGTGAGATACCCGTTTAGCTGGCTCCATTCTGTTAAGAAAAGCATAAAGAAAATTCAAAGATTATCATATTCATTTTTACTTCACCTTTCGAGTGCTAGCAAAAAGTTGTTCAATGCTCCTGTGAAAAGCCTGATTGGTTAAAACTATTGTTCAAATATGTTGCCTTTAGTAATTGTGCAAATTTTCAGGACATTAGTTTCGAGTTCTTCAACAGACGATTGTCCTCGAGTTAATATCGGAATCAAATACAGCTTTTTTGTTATCTTCATAGCGGATTTTAACGAAATCAGCTAAGATATATATCTTTAGCGAAAACGGCTGATACTTGTCAAATTATTAATGGTTGGGATATCAACGGCGACACCGTTGAGGTAATCTAATCAATTGATATGTCAACATTAGAATCACCTACAATCATTCTTTCACTAACAACAATATTAACGATAATTGAGTGATTATCTTTGAAAAGACATAGTTTTAAGGTTATCATCTGATGATGTCAAAGAATTCTTCTCATCAAATGATATTTCATCAATACAGGCAGCCACAACCGTTTCTTCTTCAAATTCTAATATCTTTATAGAAACCAAGATTTAATCTCTGAAAAGAGGTCACGATTAAGACCATTGGCTAATGACGCCATTTAGCTTCTCTTGGTCATTTATATCTAAAGATCAAAGTTTTAGCAGTTCTTTCAGAAAATTTCCAAAGACCTTTACAGCTGCGTGTTGATCTTTCGAAATGGAAGATGATATGTTTATTTTGAGAGTTAGTTTCTTGAGAATATTTCAACTAAATATATTGTTTTGTTCTCATTTGAATCTCTCGAATTATCTGATGAATGACATCTGTTAAAAGTAATAAACGTTAATCTATCAACAGATGAATACATTAAACTAATATCACTTAGAATCTGATAAAATCCCCAAATTATTTTTCTTTACTATACAATGCACTTATTCCACATTATTAACCAACACCAACTTTATCATCAAGAGAGACAAACTTGTTAGACTAATAAGTTTGGTTTTTTGTGGTAGTCATTTAACAGCATATTAATTAATGTAAAATTTTATATCGCCACCTCTTTTAACCGAATATGTCTTGTTAAAATTATGTACTGATAAAGCTGAATATTTTGATCGTAAATTCTCTTTTATTTCTACATTTGACTCTGATATTTTACTTAGAACTGAGTCTTTACTATGTAATATACATACAACTCCGGTCATGATTTCTCCTACTATCAATACACTAGATTATCACAAAGCGTGTGCCCTTAATAGCATCCTTGCGATAGATCTTAAGATGTGTTCTCCAAAACTGGCTCCTCTGCTCTCTAAATTAAAGTCCTTGCTATTTATTGCTTTCCGTTCGGTATAAATTCTCTGCTTTGCGTTTTCTATAAATATTTTCATGGAAATTGTTCTGATGGTATTGTCACTGTTCCTAGACTTTAAGCAGTAAAGTTGAGTGCTAGATTGGTAGATAGGTCTCCCATTTTACATTAGAAATGGCTAGATGTAAATTCTATGCTAATATCTACCTCTCTCGTATTTCTCACCTGCAGAACGCTCTTCTGATTTCTTGCTTTCCATTTAATATTGATCTTCAAATGCGATGTCAGTTGTTATCGTTTGCATTCTTAGTTTCTGTTACTATATTGTTCTTCCCTCTTAATGTTTTTCTTCTTATATACTTTAGTTTGTAGCCCCATTGCGTCTTTGGAACTATTTTGCCTTGCTTGCGATAGCATAATTAAAATAAAACAGCACTTGGGTTGATATATTTTAGATAAAAGTTTACATAGAGTTGAAAAGAAAAAACGAGAATCCTTTTCAAAATTTCAAAACTATGTTGAACAAATCTAATTATAGGTTTCTAATTTTAAAAGAATTAAATGATAAAATGTTTTAGTAAAAAGTTAGCTACATTTAAAGTTATTCATACCAGAACATGTTCTTCGATTAAAAACGATAATAGCTGATTATTTTATCAACAATACTTTAAAAAATAACATTTCAGAATGAAAAAAAAAGTTATTTTCACGGTTTTCAAATAAATATTTTTAAAATATCAAAATTGATTATTTTTCCCTTATGGAGAGGCAAGCTGAAATAAAAAATACCAAAGTCATTATTGGAGTAGATAGACTAAACTATCGCCCGGTTCACACTCCACCCACGTCTATTGAACACGTGAAGAGGCTCATCCCTTGTTCCCTGTTTAGGATGTGGTTTCCGTTTTTCTCTTTTCCAATCTTTTCACTCTTTTCTTTTTTCTCAATTGGAGTAGATAGACTAAACTATCGCCCGGTTCACAATCCACCCACGTCTATTGAACAGGCGTAGAGGTTGATCCCTTGTTCCCTGTTTAGGATGTGGTTTCCGGCTTTCTCTTTTCCAATCTTTTCATTCTTTTCTTTCTTTTATTTTTTTCCTCAATTGGAGTAGATAGACTACACTATCGCCCAGTTCACACCCCACTCACGTCTATTGAGCAGATGAAGAGGCTCATCCCTTGTTCTTTGTTTAGGATGTGGTCTCCGGCTTTCTCTTTTCCAATCTTTTTACTCCTACGTAGTCCCCTGCGTTTCAGTGGCGTTATCGTCTTGCTCATGGTGATATGATTAAAAAAAAAAAACAGTACAAATGAAGGAAATGTTTTTTATTTAAGTAACTATGCAATGAGGTTATAATTTAACCTGAAAACCAAACTAGAAATCAATAACTAAACATGGTTAAAAACAGTTATTTATTATTTACATTGTTTAGATTCGGAATAACGACCTTACATTTTTTTATTTCGTTTTTGTTATCACAACACTTCACTTATTATGACCTTTGGCCTTATTCAGGTGTCTGTCGATCCGGATAATTTAGCCCTTTATTGAATCTACGGTGCAGAATGTTCTCATTCAACTCCCTATGAATTGGAATGACTCTTAGTGTTCTTTCTATTCCGATATTACACGTCTTGTTTTCACACGAGTGTTCTACCCATTACAATGTCACCAAATTTACGATTAATTGTCATATGTTTGTTAAAGCTGAATATGCAAAATAATTATCTGCACATAATAAGTAAATCGATTATGTTCTAAAAGAAATGCTTCAAGACATCAAATATTTTGATACCCAAATGTTATATCATATGTGTGCGCGTACATACACACACACACAGATGGGTACAAACAATCCACTTTATATATGTATTTTTGTGTGTCCAGTGATGAAAAAGAAGTGTTGATTATAGATAAGAGGATATCGTCTGAGACTGATGATATAATAGTGAAGAAAGTTTTTTCTTTTACGTTACAAAACAATACTCATTATATTTATCAGATATACTAATTACAATATGTAAGAAAAAGATAGCATCGTGACAGAAACACGTTTATCAAATTCAAAATGTTTTATGAAAAAATACTGCTTAAAACAAGGAAACAAATTCATGCGAAATAAAACATCGATGAGATGCACACTATTCAAAGAAAACTGTGATGCAGTTGGCTGCAGTTCATGAAAATACTTTTGTAAAGTTTGTAAAGTCAGTTGGTTTATATGTTATCGTTCAATACTAAACTCCTGTTAAACCTGCATGTAGAAACATATTACCCCTAAGTCATTTCTATCAATAAGCCGTCTGTGAGATCCTACTAATGCGTTCCTACTGATAGAAACTTCAACTCGCGTTGCCTGCAAGAACTGAACATTAAGCATTATTCAATGTTAATCATCCATGCATCGGTAGTAAACGAAACTTAAATATCGAGTCGTAAAGGGAAGCGACTAACCAAAAACAACGTCTGATTAAAATGTATGGGGACTAAAGCTATATAAAGAAAACTTTAGTACATATCGATTCTGCATTTAATCTCCTTTGATGTAGTCTTTTTTTCAAACCATACACTTCATCCAGCATCGTTTCCATTGATAGAATCATTACTAAACTTCCTTTTAGGAGGGATAGGAAGCAGCTGACTTCTCACATTCTATTGTATTTCATCGACGTCTTGATATCTTGTTAATTTCAGGGTATTAAATCTTTGGAAAGAGAAAAGACTCGCAATTTTTTCAAACCAGGGAAAGTTTGTTCTTGGCCAAAATTGCTGCACAAGCAATGATTACTGATGGAACTTCTCTGATGTTGTGATACAATCACACTCTGCACACGTTACTTCCAGCCACTGCTATAAATAACTATAGTTTAATGTGCATGCGCAAATGATGTTGAAGGTCATTCTATTGCAAACACTCTGCGTACTTTCATTCAGTTACCTTAGCAACAGATCCCGTACCTTTTTATCTGACCTCATTCGCATTTTGGAAAAGCTTAATTATAACAATCACTAGTAATAATTGATATCTTGTTATTTTCATTTTTTTTATGCGTGATTTCCTGACAACCTAAAACAAACAACGTAGATAAAGGTAATGACAGGTGACACCACAATATCTTAACGTCATAGTTTGTCCAGAATATTTCGGAGTTGTGCCCTGACATTTGGGGAACCAAGGTAAACACTCATTATCACATGGCACATGAGATGAATTATCAAAACGAAGCTCAACATATCTCCATATTTCGTTCAACATTTGTCCCTTCTTCGGTCACCCCTATACTCAAACTTTTCTCTCACTTTCCCTCTCAGTAACACCCTGCTTATTAGTGGCATTCTCGCTTTGCTTAGGGCTAAATGATTAAAAAGAAAAAGTGTTCGTATTGAGTAGATGGGAGTGTCGTTTATCCTGATTTTTTATTAATTGTGACGGTAAAAGAGTTAAAAAGAACTGCAGACCCCCTTCATATAGGTAATTTTGTGAAAAAGAAAAGGTAGCACACCTTTTTTATCAATAGCACAAACAGTCGATCTTTTTCAGAAGCTTAATCGCGGTGTTCTTGTGCGGAGTCTGATTGAGGAATATGATGTCGGACAACAACCGTCTGTGTTGTAAAGAAACGAAAAGACAAGTTACTTAAATATTGTTTAACCATTAACCATTACTTCCAAACTGTGATTTTGGTCCTTACCAGATTGTTCATAAGCGTTGTCATCACTATTATCAGCAAGAGAAACAGAAGTATCAGCAGCAGTCCTACGACCGGTGTAAACATCTGACTAATTCCCTCCGCATATTTTGCTTGAAGGTGAAAGATTAGTCACAGACACTAGCCGTTGATTTCATCGGGGTAACCAATCATCCTGAGGGTGGGAGGTTGGGTTCAGTCAAGGAAATATTCCGCCTTCATACACAAGAAAAAGCGGCTCCAAAAGAGAAATCAAGGTGCTGAGTTCGAATTCAAGTCAAGTTTATTGCATTTGTTTTTAACAAATACCTTTGGAAAATGTATGAGTCAATATCTTCTTGACTAAATAGCAGTCCAGAACTGGCTGTTTAGCTATCTACTAAATATTCTGGAAGTAGAACGGCTCTGAACATATGATCTAAACTGAGCTCGAAATTGATAGATAAAAGGGGTGAACAAAATAAGTGAAATACCTCGTACTAAATTATCATAGGATAATTTAGAAAATTTCATTAAATTATCAAAAGCTTGTCTATTTTTATGTCTGTTGATTCAATGTTAGAAGTATTTCACATTTGTTCTGAAACAAATGTTTTTTTACAAATATTATTTAAATAAGTTTATTAAAATCAGCAGTCAGAACTATTTAGTTTTAAGTTATCACCTTATTCCTATAGTTCAGGAACGGTTTCCAAAGAGAAACGCTATCTTTCAGGATGATAATGCACTCATTCCAACTGCTGAAGTTGTGGTAGAATGGCATGAAGAACATTCCAGCGAAGTAGAACATCTTATCATGCCAGCAAAGACTCCAGATGATTTATTTTAGAGCAAAAGCAATGAGGTGTTGATATCTTCCACCATTATCACTGAATGACTGTTTTCACGAAAGACTGGAAATAAATTCCTCTGGAAACAATTCAAACTTTGTACAAGTCGATTCCACGCAGAATTCAAGCTGTAATCATTGCCAATAGCTGTCCTACACCATATAGAAATAAATTTGCTTAAAATTTTCATTATTTGCTCACTCTCTGTAGATAGATAGATAATTAACATGATGAGATAGATAGATAGATAGATAGATAGATAGATAGATAGATAGATAGATAGATAGATAATGAACAGGATTAGATAGATAGATAGATAGATAGATAGATAGATAGATAGATAGATAGATAGAAAGATAGATTTAATCGGATGTGCAGATATCTGTAAAAAGGTGAATATTTCCAGGTGTTTTTAAATTATTGTGGAGTTCCGTTGATATTACGGAGATGAGTTTAAGCCAGCATTGTTGGAAATATGTTCAAGATTAACTGCTTTTTGAATACTGAAAATTACAAGCGAAATCTCCTTCATTGCTGGAGAATACCCGATTGAGATAAGTTGTGCTTTTCAATACGATGATGATCCCAAACACACCGGTAAGAGGATTATTGTACAACGCAAAAGCTGACAGAAACCTCGCACTCCGGGATTGACGTTCACAATTTTCAGAAGAAAATATTGTAGAAGTGATTTGGGATGACATAAACGAAGAAAGAAGCAAGGAGTTCAAGGTTAAAATCTCAATAAAAAAAATTTCAAAGAAGCTGTGTATCATAAATAGGGAAGACTTAATAAAGCACAAGGGTAGTTTGAATAAAAGACATCACAAATTCTCCTTTGTGTACTATGTCCTCTCAGGACGCAAGAAATCATGGCACTCCACAATTTCCTATCCTTTGTACCTTTTAATAAATTTTGTATTTTTATCTCTCTCAAAACATTTCCCACAATCCTTTTAATCAAGCTCACTAAGTAGGCCAGGAGTTTTTTACCCTCTGTTCCATGAGTATCAAATTTTCTAAGCCTTTTTTCCTCATTATGTACCCTAGAAACTTCAACTGTCTTTCCTGGTATTAAATATGTTTTCTTGTTGTTCTCATTTTCTCTCATTCTCCGCATCCTTCTGTTTCTGTTGCTTCAAGTCTCTTTTTAATCGTTGAAGAGATCGTTCAAACATATTGTCATGAGGGAAAACAGATATTACGAAGCTGTTTAGTACTTTTTCCTTGTTACTAGCAAATTTCTATGTTATTGAACACTTGGCTTTTTGAAAGAATATATGGCTATTCTAATACATCTTCCGATCTTAGTGCCTCATTTTATGCCCTATCTTAAAACACTTCCAAGATATTTAAATTTTAGTTTGATTTCGGGATCTTTGATACGCAGTTCGCTCTTTGGCTTCATCTTTTTGCAAACATCCATGTATTCTGTCTGCTTGCAATTGATACTTAGTCTTTTCTTCTCGCTTTCTTTAACTATTTTCTGTAGTTTTTGTAGTTTCCTGTCCGTGTTTCATATCAATACAGTTTTTTCTGCATATAATACGTTGTTAATACTCTCAGAATAGAATCACTGCATAGTTTCAATAAGTTCGGTGATAAGACACATTCTTGTTTTACATATTCTTTCGATATTTGTGTAATATCATAAGTCATTTTTGTCGGTATGCAGGCAGGTAACCGACAATATAGGTTCTTAATTATTCTAACATCCTTTCTAAATATGTCAAGGTGGCTGAGTAGCTCTAAGAGATCTTTGTGGTGTAATTTATCGGACACTGTTGGGTAAATCGGGGAGCCGAGTTCAAATTCCCGTGGAATTCGTTTCCTTTACTTACGCGCAAGTACTCTTGGGAAAGGTATTAATCCGTCTCTTCCCTCCAGTTATGGGTTATATAACAGGACAGATTGGGTAATATAGCCTTTGTTAGCAACCAGTCTACGGCAGGAAATAATGGCAAACTACTGCTGGAAAACCTTCTGCCCAGTCGAAACATGATTGCACAAACACGTATCACGTATGGCACTTAACTGACTGATACAACACATTTGCAAGTCCGTCTGAATTTGTATTGCTACACACAAGTAATAATAAATATTTCCTTTTTTGTAAATTAGCATAAAATAAAAGCAATCATTCTGGATTTCTGTGTTGATTTTAAATGTCAAAAGAACGAAACACTGATTACAGCAGCAAATCGAGAAATATTATTAGACTTCTCAAAAATATGGAAGGCAAGCTTAAACATTGGAACTGAAATATATATATATATATATATATATATATATGTGTGTGTGTGTGTGTGTGTGTGTGTGTGTGTGTGTGTGTATAGCTATATATATATAGCTATTGGGCGTGTAAAATGATAATATATACACGCTAAAAAAATACTGCCTTCTTCTACCGAGCGCGCCCATAGCCCAGAGGTAGAATCACTCTCATTTATTAGGGTTTCTTTCGACGACTGTCTGGCGTGATGTTTTCTTCTTTCTTTTTCCCACCCCATCTCTCCTTTAATTATTTCCCTGTGTACCCCATTGTTTTCTTCTTCCTCCCTTCTTTTCATTTTCTCTTCCTCCTCTTACTTTCCTGTAATACGCTTAATTTCTAACTTTTTTATTTCGTAACATAGATATAATCTGACAATCATTTTCAATGATCGAATCTTGTATCCTTCTCACCGTCTCACTTTTCTTCTTCCCTACCCCCATATCAGTGTCTAGACGACAACCTTCTAACAAAATCTACTCTCTCTTTCAACACCTCTCCTATTATCCTTTCTGATATTATCATATTCTTTCTTCTTGCATGTAAACTTCCGGGTATGAATATCGATTTGAGTATACTTCCGGTAAAGTTTTTTTTGTACAGTATAATAAATGAATTTTGCAGCTAAAGAAGTTAGGGTTTTTCTTCGCGCAAATGGCCATATGGCATATGTAATTTCGGAGTTTATTATATATACATATATATATGTAATATCTGAAAACCTTTTAGATGTGGAATTTTCTTGTTTACCTATAATATAATATTTTTATACATGAGCATTTTCAAAAACTTGAAAACCCTGAAAAAAACGTTCTAACTACAATGTTTTATGTAGTAAGGTGACAATAATAAAATGCGAATATCTCACATTGAATTATGACATTTCAACATGCAATTGTTTTCCATGGGTTCCATTTGTGTGTGTGGAAGGGTGCAGGACAAATTTTCTTCTCTGTTTGCACATTTGTTATTTAACAGCAGTTGCTCTTAAATCGATTATTTGATGTATATATCGTTGCAGTTAAAAATCATTATATTAAGTGTTTTGAAGGCAGGCGTTGTTAATGTAATCATGTGGAGCTTCTCGGTGAAAATCGCTTCCCGTATGAGATGCCATCGTGATTTCAATAGACTAACGTTATGTTTTGTATGGACAAATTTGCTGAAATAAAAGTATACGCTTTATACTAACATAAACCATTCCCAAATAATATGCAATGTGCTACCTAAAAAAAAAGTAAGTTATTTCATACCATTCTTTATTAGCTTCTTGGCGCATATTCTCAAAGCGTCTGTTTACTGATAGTGAATTATTTGGACAAAACATTTCTAATGCTGGCGCGAGCCCAATATACATTTTCTCTCCGGTATTGAACATGATTTTGGTTAATTTAAATTAATGCTAGCGTTGTCAGATTTAATTATCATTAAAGAATAAAATTACATATCTTTAAATATGTTCAATCAATATTTTCAAAGTTCGAATTCATATTTCTTGGGATTTTATGAAAGAAGAAAATAAACAGTAATCAAATACAAATAATCTGTTGGATATATTTTTATGAGCCGTATCTATTAAGGTCAAGGCTCTCTATAGTTTCCTATCTTTCGTCGTTCAAAATAATGTTTTTTTTCCTTTCTACATTATTCTTGCTCATGTTCTTTCACCCACTTACAACGTTATCTCCCTTTGGTATTTTTTACTGGATCATAAAATCAGTTTATAAACGAGTAAGAAACATTTATCAAACAATTTTGATATATTTATTTGACAGGTGAGCGGTGGAAATCCTTTTCATGGGATAGGTGGTGGGTGACGGCGTCGAAAATGTTAGTAACTCATGATTTAATCTTTTTCTTCTGATTCCATTATTTCGGTTTTTGTTCGTGATAACTCCGTAGGAATTGAAGTAAAATTCGTTTAAGCAGTAATTTAATACACCAGTGTAGCTGCTATCATATCTAACGGTGTTTTTTTTCAATCTAATTGGATAGCTAAAGTTTGCTTTTCCTAATACTTTCTAACAGATTGTAACTAATATTATTGATCGAAGTCTTTTGTTAATCGAACGTACGTGAATAGCAATTAAAATCGTAATTTTTATATGGAGCTTCGTAGGAAGAATCCATTTTGAAACGATGTTTAACTATTTTTTCTGAAATCATTAAACTTCTACTCAGAATGAAACGATCTTTTTACTGAAACTTAAAATTAGTTTTCATTCTAATTAATAAGATATTTTCAAACAATACCTTCATACAAAATACAAAGAGGTAAATGTGGAAGAATAATGAAACATTCTTGGAATAGAAGTACTGCGCAAAAAGCATTAGAATAAATTCAATGATTCTTATGCGCATTTCAAAACCTGTTTACAATCAATTTTAATCTCTTCAAATAGATTGATACTCCTAATCAGAAATACATTTAAAATGCATACAAAACTTAAAAATGTTCTTATTTACTTGTTGCATGTGAAAAAAACAGAAATGGTAAAATATACTGAAGTTCGAATCATTTTTATTTTTATTCATTATATATAGAAAAAATGGATTTGTAATTTTCGCCAGGATATTTGTGACAAGGAAATATTATTTTATTCAAAAGACTAATTATGATTTCATGATAAATAGTATTGTTGCAACGTTTCCACATTTGTACCCCCAGGAAGAGCTGGTGCGTACTACAACAGAAACCCCTGACTGTGTGGTCCACGTCTGATTGAAAGTCTCCGGCAGTGATTTCTGACCCGCGCTATCTTATCAAAATTTGCTTTTTTTATCTAAATGTACATACGTTACAAATTATACTAAGCACAAATGACAAAATAGTAACGGATGATATCATTTTTCAGGAATTTAGACATCATGCAATTTTTTTAAAATCTAAATCTGGGAATTTTTGCTCATGCTAAGTCACGAAAAACACTATATAAATTCAACATTTTAACTCATAATGTTGTATGTATTAACAGTTTAATCTTTTTCAGAAAAAAATCCTAAGTTTATGTAAAAATTGCCGCTAATCATTGCTAATTTATTTAAGATGAAATGATCAATTATGACGGTTCTCTGATTTGCATTTAAATGTATTTTATTTATTTTCATTTCTTGCATTGTTCATCTTTACAGGTTACAATGAGTAAATTATTACCATTGATTTTCTTTTTGCATTTCACGCATGTGCATTGTTTGTTTTTGATTTTGTAGACAGCAAAGTATAGTAGGGTCAGTTGAGCATCGTCTGTGATAAAAAGAGCAACATGACTCTATTTCTTCATGAGAAATTTAGAAACGGCGTACTGTTCTGTTTGGCACTGGCACCGGAACCCTCAGTGCGAACAATTTTGAGTGTTTGGGCGTCAATATGAAAACAGTGCGGAGGATTCAGAAATATATCCAGCCACGGTATTTGAATTGATTAATACGGATGGCAACGTCATGCTTACATTCATCTTCCCACAGTGCCTTAGAGAGAATACTGAGACCTACATCAGTGCCTCGAGGAAGTAGTGCTGCCCAGGGTCAAGAGTATGGCTGCTGAAAAGAGTACCTCACACTTAATACGGAGGCGTACATGGTGCCTCGAGAAGGTAGTGCTGACCAAGGTCAAGAGCGTGGCTGCTAGAAAGAGTTTGATGATATATCCAGCCAGCATAATGGTGTTTGGAATAATCAATAGGGATGGCGGCGTTATGCCTCCATTCATCTTGAAACAGTGCGTTAGACTCAATACGGAGGCCTACGCCAAGTGCCTCCAAGGGTTTGGCTCAAGAGTTTGGCTGCTGGAAGTCCCTATATCTGGCAAAAGAACTCCACACCATGTCAAACATGCAGGAGAACCTAGTCATGGTTGTCGGACAATTTATAAGACCACATCACCTCTTACACCAGACCACCTAATTCCCTAGACCGCCCCCGCCTTGATTATTATGTGTGGATCGTAGTTGAGCGAGAGACCAACAAAACGTAATTTACAGTAAAAAAAAAATCTACACACAGTAGCAGCACCTTTGATTAGGAGGTTTTGAAAAGCGGGAAAATACCTCTTATTTCCTGTCGTTCCAAGGTCGATTCTGACCCAGGATCAATGCACATGTTAATGTCCCAGCTGTGGGAACATAGTTAACCTCCAAACTATTAAAGTATGGAAATAGATCTTTATAGTAAAAATAACAGTAACACATTTATTTAATTACCAGTAATACATTTTTTAATTACCAGCAACACATTTGATTCTTCACAAGACCCGTCTTTTCAAAACGGTTCAATGAAACCTAATCTCTAAATTGACTTCTTACAAAGAACACATATTCTATTCACATAAATTTGTTGTAAAAGTCTTGCCGGCGTTAAATAACCCATTCTGTTTGATGAACCGTAACGCAAAATAAACCAAACCAACCAATTATTCGCTACATTTGAACCTATGTGTCAGAATTTTTTTTCCGTTTCTTAGCCTGTCATCTGACATATAAAGTCTTGTTTGAGAGTACATTCGATTGTTGTAGTAGAAAGATTCACCTCACATATTTATTTGACTTCAATAGCAAATTCCTTATCCGATTATCTTGACTTTCCTTCAACGAATCGAACAGAAAATTACAACATGCATGAACGACATTTTTCTACACAACGCACTTTTTCACCTTTCATGTGATTTTACACAATTTAAGCAACCACGTTTTTGTCCAAATTCACTCAAATAGGATTCCTATACTGTTTAGCTCATAACAATGTTTACTCACATTTTTCTAAAATTTACACTCTCTGTTCTGCAATCAATTTCCAAAAACTATTTTATAGGTTACACGCTCTTTAATTCTGTATCTGTTGCCTTCAGTTTTGTTTTACAACAACTCATCTTACAATATAGTATGAAACATTTCTCTCATAAAGTTGTATTTATTTTAGCGGCATCTTATTCGGTGACAAAATTTTAATTCTATCTATAGTTTGATCCTAAATTATTATAATATAAATATATTATTGTTATTTTGGTTCTGCATCATTCCATTATGAATGCATCCAACATATATGGTATAGAAAAAATGAAATGTTCACAAAACTGTTGGGATTGTAATCACTTAACAAAAGTAGCCTAAAGACACATTAGGCTTTTATATATTTTATCTCATTAAAAACTTAGATTTCTTGACCTATAGGATTTAAGAGACAAACACGACATTCTTTTGAAAAACAAGAAAAAGACAACTGGTTTTGTTCTGAAAACTTTATTTTCTCAGTTATTTCCTGGGTTTTCATTTCATCAGAAGCTGATAATGGTCATCAACGAATGGTCTGTATATAAATATTAAAAACTCTTAACATTCATTAGAAAAAAATAGAATAATTTCTTTCGGGTATGCCATCTTGTATAAAACACCAATAGATTTCTTTAAAATATTATTTCCGTTGCAATGTAAGAATAGAAATATTTGAAGAAATTCAATTTGATTTGATTTTCGTGAAATGAATTGGTAAAAATGATTTTACACCAAGCAAAGAAATAATGACATGTGGACGCAAGGGGTTCCTGGGAGTGAAAGGAAATGAGAAAATCTTCTTCTTCTTCTTCTTCTTCTATGTGCCTTGTCCCTTCAGAGCGTAGGCGATCATGGCCTTCCACGTTTCCCTATCCCTGGTAGCTCTGAGCACGCCTTCTCCTGTTACACCGTGCAATCCTCGTTCCGTCATCCACCTGATTAGGTCCTTCAAATATGTTATCCGTTGCTTTCCCCTGTCTCTTTTCCCTTCTATCTGGCCTGTTAGTATCAGATTCTCCAAGCCCTCTTTCCTCATTGCGTGTCCCAGGAACTTCAGCTGTCTCTTCCTGGTGCTCAGTATTAATTTTCTTTTTGTTTCCATCATTTCCAAGACTTCATTATTGCTCACATGCTCGATCCATGAGATTCACAGCATCCTTCTGTAAAACCACATTTCAGTTGCTTCAAGTTTATCCTGAATCTTTGATGGTATTGTCAAGCATTCACTGCCATATTGAAGGACGGCAGCACGTAGCAATCCAGTACTCTCTTCCTAGTTTCTAGCGAAATTTTCCTGTTTCTTAATAATTTACTGTTGAGTTGTGCGGTAATAAATACGAACAACAGAAAATTATATTTAATAAATATATTACGGAAGAAAATAGTATTTACAAAGTAGGGTTAGTAATCATACAGGAAACAAGGTATTAATTGTACGTCTCTTCGTACGATACAGAGTCCGATTATAATCACTTCCGGTTGACTACCGGAAGTATCCGACTGACTTGTTAGCACAGTTTCAATCACTCCAGCACTGGTATATCGCTACTGTGACATTACCGCCAACTATATTTAGTTGTCCCTCCCACTAAGGGCAACATGTGAGACATGGTCAGTTATAAGTGGGATTTCCGGGCTATATGGCCCGGCCAAAAAATGTCTGTCTATTTTTGCCCGGTCGTGATTCTACCCTTCGGCGGAACCACGACTGGGTTATTGCTCCCTGCTCGGAAGCAGAGAGCGCCCTCTACGCGAAGGCAGAGAGCTGACAGTGTCGCAGTTGCAGAGACAAATGCCAACTGACATTACCGCCAACTGTATTTACTAGCCTTCCCACGTAGGCTGGATGTGACACATGGTCATTTTATAGTGGGTATTCCCGGCCATATAGCCGGGCCAAAAAATGTCTGTCTATTTTTGCCCAGTTGTGGTTCTACCCTTCGGCGGAACCACGACTGGATTATTGCTCTCTGCTCGGAAGCAGAGAGCGCCCTCTACCAGAAGGCAGAGCGCTGACAGTGTCGCAGTTGCAGAGGCAAATGCCAACTAACATTGCCGCCAACAACACCGAGGTCTTGACAGTAACACTATTTGTAGTGCATGGACTAGTTCATTTATCATTAAAATGGTGGACAGCTTTCAACGTCTTTTTTTTCAACAATTTTTCCTTCGCCATGCCAATTCGCCTTAGCGCAGACAATAAAAGAACAATTTTCATTGGTATCCTTAGAGAATTAACATTTTGATTTATTTTTGTTTATTTATAAGTATAAATTATAGATTTTCTGCTGAGTAAAATAAGTATTTTCTAAATAAATGATTTTGTCGTACAACTTAATAGGGAAATATATCTTGATTTTAGAAACATATACACGTACAAAACATTCTCTCCAATTGTTCCAGTTCATAATTTTTACTTGGAAAATATCTTCATTAAAAGTTTGTTCTGAGACGTAAACTTTTCTATATAAAATTTTACAAAATGGTTTCAAGAAACACAACCAGTAGATTTAATACATCAGAGTTGAGAAGTCGATATAATAAAAATTCAAAACAATAAACATGAATATTCATAATTTAAATCATCACTATAAGTTTCGTCTGCAAAAATGATCAGTAGCAGTAGGCTAATAATTTTGCAGTTTATTTTTGGTGATTTTCACAGAATCCATTTCGTTTTATCTCCATTACCATGTCATGCGTAACCCCATTATTTCTTCACAAAAATTACTATTTGCTTCGTTGATAATTTCATTGAAACTTAAAGCCTTTTCATGATGTTAGGGATATTAACTCACGGTTCGAAGAATTTCCGTCACAAAATATTACCAATCTATTCCTCGAAAGCAAAATACGAGAAATACAGGTTTCTATTGCTACGTTTAAACAAATTTCTGCCATAAATTTGTCTTTTAAACAAAAATGTAGCATCCTCAAAAAACTTTTTTTTGTTTTCTTGTCAAAGTTAAGAGCTTTAAATATTTGACCTCTTTATTTACAAACCCCTTCTCGATGACCCTGATTCAAACGAAACTCAGAAAATAACTTTTTCAAGACAAATGAGATTTTCTTCTTCTCGTTTTTCAAAAATGTGGCTTGTGAGTTTGTAAAATCTCATATAGCTTTAGCAAGAAACTGAAAGGAAAATCTTTCCATTAAAATGATAATAAGGTAAACGAAGATGTTAGTTACGGATTGGAAACGTCAAAATCAAATATTCAGCAGTTTTATTGGTTCCAATCCAATACTGAATAACTGCGAACTATCCCTCTCTCTAAACTCATAGATAAGGCTCAAAGATGCTTGCTGGGATATTTTCATGGCCAAGCCATTTCTCGATCTTATCCACAATATTTTTGTTTTTATCCTTTCAGTAAGTTCGAACGCCGCGGTCACTTGTGTGCACCCACTTTCTAAGTTAACGCTATCCGTACGTTGTGATCTTTTTGTCTCCACAAACGTTGCTTTGACTACTTTTGTCTTGTATTTTTAGCGTAGTATTATTTAACACTGTTATTCTTTTGTTGGTGTTTATTGCAAACTGTGTCGATTCTGTTTGTTAGGCGTTTCTGCCAATCACATGTAACCATGCCCAATTATTATACAAGATGACAAAAAAAACTGATAGAGAAATCCGTAGGTGCATTGGTATAGGAAATGAAACATTTCAAATGCTAAAAATAGAATTAAGAATTTTTTTCTTATAAAAACCGAAGCAAGTGATCAACTCCCATGGAAGATCAATCCTTCTATATGGCAAAATGCACTGGACAATTTCCACACAAATGTAGAAGAGACTTGAGGCAGCAGAGATATAGGTCTACAGAAAGATGCTGAAAATATTGATGGATCATGTGAACAACGAGGACGTTTTAAGGAAAAAAGAAAACAAAAAGGAGGGTTGTTCTTAAGAGACAGATCGAAATTTTTGGGGGGGGCCACTTAAGAAAAAGAGCTTTGTTAACTAAAATCTAATGTTCTTAATAACAGGTTGATGAAGCGGCAGTTCTTACATTTGTTTTTTTTTCGTTTGACCTATTAGAAGGAAGTACACAAGGACGCATCTTTGTTAACTCCTCCTACATTTCTTCGCAAATGTTGTTGCCAAAAGTCTAATACGTTAGCTGAGCTTAAAGAATACATTCGGTAAGCAGTTCAGGACATGACTCCCGAAATACTCTAAAATGTGTTTCACAACAATAAGCATGACTTTGAAATTTACAAAAACGAAGCACAGGTTGAAATTTTTCAATAAAGTTTTTATGTAAAATTTATAAATCGATTTGTTTTGTATCATCAGTAAGGAATAAAATAAAATTAAATCACTTTTTTTAAAATTGTGTTAAATTTCATTGAATTAAATAGTTAATTTTAGATACCTCAAGGAAACATGGCCCGGTGAATATAGACATGGGTTTCTTCCAGTGACACAACCTCAAGCGTTGTAAGTTCAATACCAGGCATCAGTGGTGAACAACTAACTTAAAGAGTTAAGTTAAAGGGAGATATCTCATGGCTACCAGAAGTGGCTTTACACATGAAATGAGAATGATATACCCCAGTGATCGCAATAAAGAGTTCGGTTCGGAGCGTAGAAACGTCGTTAATATGACAGCAAAGATGAGGACAATAGTGCAACTAATGTACATAATTCACAATCAAAAAATGCGAGAAAATAATATTTTTAGCCTAGAATTTAGGTTTACATCTAGGCAGGTCAATCTCAAATTGAAGATATCCATTTACCAATCTCTTAAAATACCTTAACTTCATGAAGTCTACATTTCATGACAAAAAACTCATCTGAACAATTATATTGAAAGTATTTATAGAAAAGGCGAGTAACTGTAAGAAAAAAAATTAATCATATACTAGAATATATAAAAAAATCTTAGAAGAGTTTTCCCCCTTTATGATTATGGCACAGTTTAAACGTATGAAGCTTGAAGAACGTGTAGCTGACGGTATACAGTGTTGTGAAAATTAATTGAAGCAACTGCTTTAACTTCTTTTCTTTCGCCAAATATTCATTTTAAGAGTCACTGAAATGACAGGATGTAATCAATTTCTACTTTTTTCCTTATGAAAGGTGTTTGGCCTTGAAAAATATTGCGTCATCCGTGATTGCATCATAATTTTATCACGCCAAGAAACTATTGTTTCGACTGTCGATTAGCTCTCCTACTGCTATTGTCTGCGATGGACGTTCCTCCAAGGAAGCGCACGAAAATTGTAACGCAGCACGGACACACTGGTAAACCTTACAGAGAGATTGCGAATATCGTTGGTGTCTGCCTTTCAAGTGCCAGTCATGTCATTATGGCGAAGAAACAAACTGGAACCTTCAGTCGAAAACGTAAAGGAAAAAGCGCTCGAAAGAGTAAAACAGCACCAAGAGACGACATATACGTAACAAGGGAAAGTGTGAAAGATCCTATGACGACATTATTTGATTTGTTTTAATTAATCTGTACAAGGGATACACCAATGCAATGCAACGAAAAGCATAAAATAAGAACGACGCGATATATGGGGGAAGTTGGGTTAGAATCAAATGAATGGTTTTAAATATAATGTTGAGACTTTACAAATATATTGAGCGTACAATCACTGAGGTTGAGTCTGATATGCATGATAGCTAAATGTTTGTGAATACTCGATGATGTAAGCTTAGATATGCAGTTCGTTTAATGCATAATGGTTTCGAATTGTTAATCGGAGAGACAGGTTCAATTTCCAGTAGCGCTCGCTATATCTGTAACGCAAATAACCTTAGAATAGGTATGAAACTACCACTTCTCCCCTCAGAAATAGGTTAATTAATAGACCTGCGTCACTAAAAGCTTTATTATTTAAAAAAAATAATAGTTACAAAATATTGGGCTGTCCGGAAAGTTTATGCCGAATGTTAATCGTTCATGTTCCAACACTTTAGAATCCGTCAAATTTATCGACATACATTATATGCTTGCATTACCGATTAAAGTTCACTTCAAACTATTTCTAGAAAAAAAGATTAAAATTATTTAATTTGTGTTAATTTTGCATCCTTATGAAAATGAATGATTATTACTTGATGCTTTCTTAATGCCGTAAGGGAAAATGCCTCGCAATCAACAACAAAAGAAATGCGCTGTATATGGTGAAGGTGCTTTAGCTAACTGAAACAGTAGTGATTCACTTAGTTTAGAGTTGGTTATTGTTGCTTATTGATAAAGAGTTGTGACCAAGTGACGAAACATATGGCATAGAAATATTGTTTATTTAACAGTAAATACAACAGAAGAGCATTACACGACTAGTGCGTATATCGGTTGTCCAGCGTTCAATCAAATCGACTGTTCCCCCAAGGCCTCCTCTCCTACTAATCTTATAGTAGGCGGGAGTGTCCAACATAGACTCTTTAGAGTCAGGACATGAAAAAAAGTATCAATGAGTTCTTTCCTGATAAACCACTGAAATTCTGGGAAGAAGGAATATTTATGTTGAAGGAAGAATGAAGAAAATTGTACAAAAAATGGTTCATATTTTGTTGAATTACTATTTTATGGTATAATTTTTGTTTTGTGAAAATTTAACTGAAAATTCAGCATGAAGTTACCGGTCAATCTCTTATATATATTTCAGCATTCAATAATTAATGAAGGGAATTATCAGATACACAAAAAGGTATGGTGCATTGGGTTAGAACAATTCACCCTTGTAGACTAAATTAAGGGTACGGTTCGAAATTCTAACATCTGTCACCTGAAGATGGTCGGAGCGTACAATGGAATATTTCAATAAAGATGAGGACAACATTCCGAACGATGTAATAATATAAATAGTCACAATAGCTCATCTCATAAATCTAAACAACTCCATAGGAACGCCGGAGTGTACAACGGCCGAAACGTCTTGAATATGGCAAGAAGGATGAGGACAACAGTTCGAACAATGTAAATAGTGTAAATAGTTACAATAACAGAAATATAGACAGATATAACTCATGCTACTAAAACAAAAACAACCAAATACTAATATCTTGGAATATCGTTTGAAATTTGACAATAAAGAAAAGAAAAATATTTTATTTTAAATAGTAACTTTGAGAATATTAAAGAACACTGTTAGGGCAACACTAAACTGGCAAAACCCTCTATAATGGCACTCTCCATAGCAAATAATTCTGTAATATTCCGAAATAGAGTAAGAGCCAAGAATTTTGAATCGACAAAATTGAAAAATCTCATCATCGCACAAAGGATGTCGACAGGGTTTCTGCGAATGGAGCGAGGAAATTATTGTCTTTTATGGTCGTTCCGTCTCGGTTCTCAAAAGACAAGCGAATTACACGCAAAACTTTCACAACAAAACTACAAATAAACAGATTTCGAATCGGAAAACGAAAAATTATCAACCATAATGGAATGAAAGAAAATATTTCTAAAGTAAATTCAAAAGACAAGCAAAAGTAATTCCTGATGGAACTATCCGCAGAAAGTGTGACGGCTAATGGCGTGCAATGGGAAATCGGCAGCTAGCTCTATTCACATTTACAGTAATATCTTTAAGAAAATCGTTACTGTATCTGCTCTCCCTCTAGCTTTGGTCTAAAAACTCAGACATATATGTGTAGGGGGGGTTGTATGTGCGCGAGTGCGTATGTGTGTGTATGTGCGTAAGTTATGTGGATACAGAGATAAACACAGAATGTCGACAGATTTGCTTCATCCTTTAACGTAAACTTCACACCAGAAAATTATTGTTCATCATTATATATATATATATATATATATATATATATATATATACACAATTACGTGCGTGTATATGTCTGTGTGTGCATAAGTACTTCAGAAAGAGAATTTAGCATAGAATGGCAACAGATTTGTTTGATGTTTGTAAGTAAAATTCTTATCTTAAAATTATATTTCATTATATATATATATATATATATATATATATATATACAGAGAAAGACAGATTTGTGTGTGTGTGTGCGTCTGTTTGTGCCTGTGTGTATGTTTGTGTAAAACATGGGGACACACATTTCATCATGCTTGAAAGCAGACTTTATACTTTAATTTTTTCAAATATGTTATATATATATATATATATATATATATATATATATATATTGTAATTTTGTTTTTACAATGGTTTATAAAAGCATATCACTGCACAGAAAAATCATGTTTCAGAATTAAAACCGTTCCTTTTCAGATGATATGTTAAAATAAATTGTGAAAACGATATTATACTTTTATAAACCATTGTTGTAACAAAATTACAATACTAAGCTCTACTCTGTATCGAACACTCTTTAAAAAGTAAATGCTTGAACAATAGGTTTTTAATCTCCGTGTTCTTTTACTTTTCTGTAATATATATTTATATATATATATATATATATATATATATATATGGGGCGGAGGTATATTTAGGTGGCAAGTATTCATTCAAACAAGTTTAATTAAAAGCAACAAGGCTCGTGTGTATTTTTCCAATTTTGGAATAAGACGTATATTGTGATCAAAATTGTAGTTAAATTGTTAATGGTTATTCACTTGCCTTCTTTCAAAAACCACGTGGCGTCTTTATGGTCGGCAGGTTTTCGTTTCCTACATTCTGTGATCCTTTAAAAAGCTCAAAATTTAAAAGAATCCAGGGCGACATTATGTTAATATCTAGAAATAAATAAAAAATAAATCTGCAAAAAGTCAATATGAATAAAGAATGTCTTTGTGATCGGGAATTTCATCTTAAAGATTAATTGTCGAATGAATTAAATGCTCAGGTAGCTTTTTTTTATTTTATGCAATAATTAGTATACATAGAATTTTGAAATAATTTAAAATTAAATAAAACTAGAGGCAGAAAAAGAAGATTTGTATTGTTAAACACTGTCTTTTCTGCCAATTATCCAATATAGATATCAGTCAATACTTTCTGAAACTGATTAACAAACACTTTATCCAAACTAACACCCTGAGAAAGATTTTTAATGAAAAATATTAAAATTAGCTACTCTGACATTAGTAATATCTACGACATTTTAATTCAGTAATAAATTACTAGACTAATTTGATAAAAATTACGTATTTATATATAACTTATAATTTATATAATATAATTTAATATAATTTATATAATTCAATTTATATATATATATATATATATATATATATATAGATAGATAGATAGATAGATAGATAGATAGATAGATAGATAGATAATGTATTTGTTTGAACATTATTTTTATCAAATATTTTCCACTTTTTTATGCAATATTTCACTACATTTTTCTTGATATATAAATAAATCATAACGCCATTATCGTTCTCACTCACTTAGTCTCATATATATATATATATATATATATAATCTATTTTTCTAGTTTTTAGCATTATTTTTAAACAAATAAATTAAATAAGTCGTTTGTTAATTCCATTTCGTTACTCTCTAGAACACTCATATATATATATATATATATATATATATGTGTGTGTGTGTGTGTGTGTGTGTGTGTGTGTGTGTGTGTGTTTTCATCTGTATTATTTTATTTATTTATTTGTTTTTATATTAATATAATGTATGCGCTCATTAAATATATTTATGTCTGATGTTGATGGCTGTATACTTGGTTGTTCGTGATGTGCAGATCGATATGTGCACAGATAGCACTGGAATTCGACATGATAATCAGCTAATCAGCGAGGGAACGTCGTGCACGTACGTCCGATGTTAGTCCCCAATGCTGTCTTTATTACTGGGGATGGGGGCATGAGAATTCACAGACCCCGTTTTTTAACACGGTGATGGGACTTTTTAGGTCTCCTGTTGTTCGAAATAATTATATCAGGTGTTTGAAATCTGACGCAGTAGATGATAAATCTTAGATGTTTTGTGAGTGATACGCATTGCTGAAGTATGCGCTAATTGATTTTTTTTTCGCCTTTTATAATTAAATAGCCATGTTTGCTGACTATACCTTATTCTGATATATATATATATATATATATATATATATATATATATATATATATAACGTAGTGATGATCCACGTATACTGTCTTAATAATATGTATAGGAAAAACTACTAAAAAGTTGTAAGTTTAAAAATGTATTTTCTTGACAGTATTTATTTATTTCTATTATTATATTTGATATTTCAGACCGTCCTCAGCCTTTCATAACAAACAAATGATTTTAAAATTTAAATTAAATGAAAGAAATTAAATTTTAAAATTAAATTAAAATTTAAAGAAGAATGAAGGAAATTAAATTTTAAAAATTTAAAGAAGAATGAAAGAAATTAAATTTTAAAAATTTAAAGAAGAATGAAAGAAATTAAATTTTAAAAATTTAAAGAAGAATGAAAAAAATTAAATTTTAAAAATTAAATTAAATTAAATTAAAAATTTAAAAATTTAAATTATCTGAAAGAAATTAAAATTAAAATTAAATAAAATAAATTAGAGGAAAGGCCGAGGACGGTCTAAAATATCAAATATAATAATACAAATAAATTAATACTGTCAGAAAAATACTTTTTTAAACTTACAACATTTTAGTAGTTTTTTCTATACATATTATTAAGACAGTATACGTGGATCATCACTATGTTATTTGGACCCTACTTAAACGGCAAAAAACTCCACGATAGAAGAAAACTAGAAAAAGTTCTCTACAAATTAGCACAAATACACTCGGACATTATATGTCTCGGACTTTGCAAAAAAATGGAATTAATACCAAAAGGATTCAGATTTAAATACAACTTCCAACCTCAGCTTTATTAGATTGCATAAATAAAAAGCCCAAAATATATACAACAGAACCTCTACGCAATTAAGAAACCTTGTACACAACTCTGCTTACATTAAGAAATCCTTTTACATGAACTTATCTAAAAAAAATAAGTTATTCTCTCTATCCAACACTTTCTCCTTTCCAATACTTTCAAGTAAAAAAAAACACACAATTTCCTGTCCCCCAAAAATCTGACACAGTGTATATTTTTGAAAAACCAAAACCTCAATAAACTAATTGCTGAGGACTCCATTTTACAACACATACTTCACCTGAATAACTACTTAATACAACAGATTCCACGAAGATCTCACTATGTACAATACACCCATAACATCTCTGCTGATAATCACATCGCAAACCTATCTAAATATACTCTCGCCCAAGGAGAAACCTCTTTATTAAATAAAGGATTATCATTCTGCCCCTCACAACCACTAAACCCTCTAAACATTTGCTATGATATTGAAAAATACCTTAGTAGACTGAGACTAAAAGAATATTTCTCATACAACAAATCTACTTCTACTGACAATAGCGCTAACCAATCATGCTCCGAACTTCCTCTTACGAAAAATAATACCCTATGGACTCCACCAAGCGGACGTAACCAACTTGGATCAATATGCCAACAAAGCCAGACAACACATGGATAACTTCTTCAAAAACAAGGGACACTAAACAAAAAACACAACTTATCCAAAATAGAACACCAAGCCCTCTATACACTTAAAAACAACCAAGACATAATTATCGTACCAGCCGATAAGGGCGGAGCTATAACCATCTTAGACACTAACAACTATATGAAAGAAGCAGAATCACAACCTCAAAATAACAGGTTCTATGTACCCTTACCTCTAGATCCGACTAGCACTTACAAAACAGAATTATCACTTCTCATTCAGAACCTGAACCACAACATAAAAAATAAAATAAAATCTCTTATTCCTGAGAACCCCAAAACAGCAACATTCTACACTATCCAAAAACTACATAAACTCCCCAAAATCATCTCAGAAAAATGCCCTAACACTTCTTCATCCAACCCACATCATACTAAACACTCAAATAATGAAGAGATCTATAAAATTTCAAAAGCCCTTAAAATCACACCACCTGGCAGACCCATAATATCAGGCATTGGTACCCTCACAGTAATTATATCTGAGCGCATAGACAATATCGTAAAACCTTTATTGCCTGACATACCTAGTTATATTAGAGACACTACTGACTTTCTCAACAAATTACAAACATTAACTTAGTCCACGGTGATAATATCCTAGTAACGATGGATGTTACGTCTCTGTACACGAACATTCCACATGTTGAAGGAGCATCAGCTTGCCATGAGTTCCTTAGTAAAAGCAAATTACCTAACAAACAAATTACAGATATATGCCAATTAATAAATTTTAATTTAACACATAATAATTTTAAATTCAACAACGAACACTATTTACAGATTAGTGGCACAGCAATGGGCACGAAAATGTCGCCCAGTTATGCCAATATCTTAATGCACATTCTAGAAAGAAAGATTCTAGACAAATCAGAATATAAACCATCACATTATTTTAGATACATTGATGACGTTTTCTTATTATGGACTCATGGATTAGAAAAATTAAAAAACTTTTTTACTTTCTGCAACAACTTCCACAATACAATTAAATTTACCATGGTGTACACATACACATCCGTCCCTTTTTTAGACGCCATGATAAAATTAAACAAACATGCACTTTCCACCAGTCTATACAACAAACCCACAAACCAACATAAATTCCTACACTTTAACAGTTGTCATCCCCTTAAAAAGATCTATCGTATACAGCTCATTTCTAAGAATCCAACGCATATGCTCAGACCATCCAGATTTTCTATACAACATTAACAACCTAACAAAGCAATTTCTAAAATGTAAATACCCAATAAAAATAATAAAAGAAGCACTAAATAAAATCACCCACATAAATCGTAACACACTTCTCACATAAAAGAAAAGAAAAAACAACAACCGAATAACCACAATCAATAATCCCACACACTTATTAAAAATTTAAAAAATGGTTACAAGAACCTCCAATCAAACAAAAAAATCAAAAGCATTTTCGATAAACCACCCATAAATGCAATGAAACAAACACCCAACCTATCAGCTATCCTCACTTTTACCAAATATCTAAAAACGCGGGGAATTTCAAATGTCAGAAATCCCTTTGTTTAATTTGTAAACACTTAGTAAACGACGCACTATTTTCTCTACCCAACACCAACATCAAATTGCACCCACCACGCCTCACCTGTGACAGCCAAAACATTATATATTTTCGCTTCTGTTCAATATGTCCAAATTGTGAATATATTGGTGAATGTGGAAATAACTTTAGATTCCGTTTCAATAACCATAACCTTAGCATACGCCAGAACAACCAATATTCCCCCATAGCCCAACACTTCAATCAACCTGGACACACATTAGAAAACTGCAAATGTTTACTAATAGACTCCAATTTTAGTTCTAGACGCTTACGCAGAAAGAACCAAATATACTGGATTTTAAAATTAAATACACACAGGCTAGGGTTAAATAAATCTTTATAAATATTTCAATAGCTAAACATTTTTAGATACACTTAAAATTTTTTCTCTAAAACAAAATTTATAAGTATTATTAAAGATCGGTTTACGTTTACAAATATTTTTAAAAATCTGTCGCTTTCTGCGTCACGTGATGTAAACAATCTCTCCACGAACGCTCTTGCAAAATTCGTTTCTAATTTAAATTTTAAAATCATCTGTTTCTGATGAAAGGCCGAAGACGGTCTGAAATATCAAATATAATAATAGAAATAAATAAATACTGTCAGAAAAATAGTAGTTTTTCATATATATATATATATATATATATATATATATATATATACAGTACAAAGAACCTTCAGATACTGGAGGCCATCTACATTAATTCAAAACAACCCAGACTTAAGAAAATCACGTTTAAACCTGGCCATAACAAATTAGATTGTATTTAAATATATGGTTCTGTTATCATTTCCAGCTCTCACGCGGTGTGACGTCATAGAACCGCATTACAAGTTTACGAACTGCGTTTGCTATTTTTGGTAACTGTTATTGTTGCTTAGCAAAGCTTTATGCGAACACAAGATAAAATGTCGCTGATGGTGGATGATTTTTGTGTTAACATCCTTGTAACCTCTTTGAAGATGTCTCATGTGAGCCAAAAGTTTAGAACCAACTTAATAAAAAATTATCCAAATGTTGGAGAATTTTTGTCTTTATTTTCACCTGAAATTAAAGCCAAAAAACGATGTTTAGAATGGTTCATGATTAAACATAATAGATATTCATTGTCTCTTATATATATATATATATATATATATATATATATATATATATATATAAGATAATAAGGAAAAACTATTCTTTGTCGAAGTGTTTTTTTTTCCTCTGAGAAACTTTATCAACGCAATATGGGATTTATTTTGTTCAACGTGTTTATATACAAAAGCGAGAATGTCATTAGTTTATCAAGTCTTAAATTTGAGAATGTTCATGAATGTTTATCAGGTGGTTAAATGATAAGTAAAAAATTAGGAAGGTATAATGTATGATAATTCAAAACACATACAGGTACACCCATCACAAATTAATTTTTTTTTTAATTCATGAACGTTAGGTCTCTGTTTTTTCTGATTTATGTATAGCACGGTGTGGTTTTTGTGGCATTGGTCTTGCTTGTGATAGGTTGGTTTTCTTTTCCTTTTTCTTTACTTTGGCTTTTTGTATTTGTTTTTATGGTGCAGGAGTTTGTTTATTTTCATTGCTTATTGTTTTTTGTTTTTTTTGTTTGTGTGTGTGTGTGTGTGTGTGTGTGTGTGTGTGTGTGTGTGTGTGTGTGTGTGTGTGTGTGTAGATGGGTGTTAATTGCTTAATTGCTTTATAGTGATTTTCTTTGGGGGTTGGTCTCTTTTATTCGATTGACATTTTCTTACCGTGTCTGCTTGCTTTGCCGCGTGACGGTTTAATTGTCTGGGTCATGGTGGAGTTCTTTGTGTTTCTGCGCTTATTTCTGTCTGTGGGCTTTATGTGTGATTTTCTCTCCTTTTTTCTTTTCGTTTAGTGGTTGTATCATTGTCTTTTTTATTTTTTATTTTTTTTGGTGATTGAGTGTTGCTATATATATTCTTATTTTTATATTATTTGTATGTTTTATTTTTGTGTATTATCTTCTGCTGCATTTGCCGTGTATGTGTGTGTGTATAAATTATTTCCAGGTACTGTGTATCTGTAAAGAAATACAATTAATACAAAGAGATAAGAGGAAAAACTATTTTTTGCGAAGTGTTTCGTTCTCTGAGCGACTTTATCAACACAATATGGGGTTTAGTTTTTTAGTGTTTGCATATTTGTATTTATATTTTTAATTTTTTAATTTTTTAATTTGTTATATTGCGCATTGATATTGTTTATATGTTTTGTCTTTTTTATTTTGTTGTTGTTAACTGCAATTTTCCTATAATATAAATATATGCTAGGGATATATATACATTTTTATTTATTTCATTATTTCCGTGATTGATATATATATATATATATATATATATATATATATATATATATTATGGACTCTCCCGACGATTTTGACGTATGAGCGTCTAACACAGTTAGACAACCACACGAAGAATTGTTTAAAGTTGTGAAGGATTGTGTAGTACATCCACACTTTTTTGGAACTGCTGATAAGAAACAATCGGTGCAGACGTCTGCCACAGATCGCATGAACAACATATCACAGTTATTTAACCCATAACTGGAGGATAGGAACGGATTAATACCTTTCCCTAGGGTACCAGTGCGTAAGTGAATGCAAAATGTTCGACTGTAAATGGAACTCGGCTCACCGATTTCCCCCTCCGAGCCAACATCCACTGCACCACAACGCACATCCGTCAATAACGCTTACAGCACCTGGTATTCTCAAGTGATCCCCGGCAACACTCATGTTCCAAAGCAGTTGACATCATAAATTTTTTTGGGAATCATTACGGCGCCTTTTGTCATGCAACCTTGTAACTTTTGATAATGATGCCTTTTATTTTTATATGTTGCCAGTAATTGCACCGTCTGTTACGATGATATATACAAAGATGAAAAACAGCTTTTTCAGGCAGTATCAAATTGAAATGTGTATTTCATTCAAATTAAGGTTTTAAATTATTTATATATGTCTTGGTTAAAACAAATGTAAATTTTCCATAGCCTGAGTCTTCACTACTTAAGTTCCAACTAGAAATGCTATTTCTTAAATAAGACAAGCGTATATAAACTGCCTCGAGTTATTATATACAAAAGAGGTATTGTCAAATATTTTATGTAAAATTGATAGATATGTGTTAGCCAATGAAATAATTTGTACTATTATGTATAGCGAATAAGCATGAAATTAATTAAGTCCCAATTTTCCATTTCAGATTGATATTTAGTATTTTTTCAGTAATTATAGCAATTTGCAGTGTCAAGAGATCATTTGCTAGAATTTCGTATTATGGGTCGTAAAAACGAACTAACAATGAATGAAAAGAAGTATATAATCAAAGAAATTAACAAGGGAAAGCCTTCGCATCAAATTCCTACGGATTTGAAAAGGGAACATCGAACAACCAAGAAAATATGTCAAACCGGAATTCAACCAAGGAAAAAATAGTCTCAGACTGAGTTCAGGAACTTGACAAAGCGAGATCTATCACATATCCAAAGAGAATTAATAAGAAACCCAAATGCGTCAAATGCGTTTATATATGAGGCCGCTGTAACTCCTATAGTGTCAAGAAAAACAAGGTGTAAAGCATTAAGGAAATTTGATGATATACAAAATCAAATGAAGAAACCCATTTTAACAAAAAACATGAGGAAAAATGATTGCAGTGGGTACAAAATACTTGTAAACTGATTTCAGTAAAGTGCTTTTAACAGACGAATCAAGGATCACCCTCAATGAGCCCGTTGGATGGGCTCAAGGATAGGTTTGCAAGCAACATGACTCAAGATTTTTTTTTTAACACCAACAAGGCGGCGGTGGGATCAGGATTAGGATATTGGCTGGGATTTTTGGTAATGAGCTCATGGGTTCATTTAAGGTGAAAGACGGGGTTCAAATGAATTCCAAAACATACTGTGATTTTCTAGAGCAATATTTTTTTGAATGGCTTGATAACCAGACTTTTGCCAAACGTAAGTCTATGATCGTTATGTAAGACAGCTATGACTTGAATCCCATTGAGAACCTGTGGAGCATCCTCAAGAGAGATATTTATTCTAATGGAAGTCAATTCAACAGCAAGTGTGACCTCTGGGAGGCAGTTAAAGTTGCTGCAAACAACTTACCAGCCGCTAAAATTGCAAATCTAGCATCAGATGTTGACAATAGGCTGCTAAGAGTTATTGAAAACAAATGAGCATTTGTGCAATAGATTTTAGGAGGTTCTTATTATTTTTTGTTAATATATCTTTTATTTTGAAAATAAAATGTTTTTTATGTTTTTCCTTTAAGAAATTGACGAATGTGCTCTAAAGTTTTTTCATATTATTTTTTACATTAGTTTTACAAGGTATAATATTGTAAAAATATCAAAATAAATAGTTGCAAATAAACTACTGACAGTCACATTAGTCTGTTTTTTTAACTTAGCTAAATTTTCTCGAACCAAAAACAATAGTTTTCTCTATCACTATCATCCTACCTTTACAATGAGTCATCCAATCTTTTCACTGTTTTAATGAAACGGAACAATATTCTCCCGTTTTTATACGACTTATGAGGTCGGAAATTTGCAAGCAAACATTATTGGAGAAAAGGAGTATATCTACAAAGCTTGGAACATTTTGTCCGCATTATCGATCAATAATTTCTATCTGAATGATGTGATAGTATGCAATATCCAGTTGACGCTTCAATGGACAATATCTGTTCGATTATATACTGCTTTTAGTCTAATACAATTTCCAGGAATCAATAGACGTTAAAGTTCTCAGACCGAAATAGAAAGTAGACTGTATAACTTGGGTGAATATTCAAGCATGCCTCAGAAAAAACACAGACTTCATTCTTCCATAGAAGTTTTGAGATTTTCTGAATGAATGTCTCTTATTATCTAATTAAATAAAAAATTATATCGTTATTGAAAGATTTACATGCGTTTATCACATAGTGAAAAATTATTCCTTAAAGAGAATTGATTAGCATGAATCTTGTAAATGATACAGCAACGTTTAGTACATGTTATTAATGTCTGTGATGAAATATATGATATGAAAATGGAGTTTGTTGAGATATTGAACAGAAGAAGGAAATTACTGGAAAATAATTGAAACTCACCTGAAGCGAGCTGAATATATAATATGCTCCTCATGCCAATAACATTTCCATCGAGCTTCTCTACGGCATATGATTTCATTGAACTTCTTTTGATGTGCTCCTTTCGAATTTATATTTAAACTGGGGTCATCTGGAGAGAATGTGCACCGTTTCAGAGTGTTCCTCCCAACGGTTTTACTTGCACACTGCCCCCCTTTACTGATGTGAGGCCACATTATAACGATATACAAGTGTAGTTATACTTGTTCAAATGTCTAACAGCGCAATTAAATTTACGAAAAATTCCCAAAAACGGCAGACCTTGCGTTCTGAGAATGCAACGTGAACCTCATTACTCATTCACGATCAGTCATGTCATGCCGTTATGTTTGCTGAAACACTCCACAGAATATTTCTTTTTTTTCATATCCACATAGAACTATTTTCAGTTATTTCTATTAGGTGGTTTATACTTTTGGCCTAATTACTTCCTTTGATTGCAGTTTGGCCCAGAAATTGGTACAGAGTACCTGCAACGAAACCCCTTCCTCCAATTTCCACTGCTCTAACAATTACATTATACCCCTCTTTATTAGCCCTGATTTTAGATTTTCATATTTATTAGTTTTATATACGTGTGGCTTTGTTCTATCCAGCTTTCTTCCATCTGGAACATGACATTAATTATGAAAGGAGATTAACTTTTCCTTTACGGGATTATAAAATTTGGAATGAAAAACGACTTGATTTTTAATATATATATATATATATATATATATATATATATATATATATATATATATATATATATATATAAGTACAAAAACTGTGTTGCTTTAACAGAGCAGATTCAAGCTGACTTCGAAGTTTGGTGAAGACATCATTATAATGTTCTCACTTCAAACTGCTACCACGAAACTTCGAAGTCTGCTTGAATCTGCTCTGATAAAAAGACAAAGATTTATACTTTTCAATGTTCTATCTACACCACGATATCGATCGCTTTACTATAAAAACTTGCTTGGCTAATGCATTTTATCAGTTAAGGCACTGAAAAACAACAACATTGGCACTGAACATTATCATAGTAAAACACAATACACACACACACACACACACACACACACATATATATATATATATATATATATATATATATATATATATTAGAGACGATTGATAAAGTATAAGCTTCTTGTTAATTTTTTCTTGTGTTCGTATAAGTGTTTTCTTTTTTGGACAGAGAGTGTGTCAAATTATCCATGGCTTAACCAATTACATAAAGACCTCAGGTATACAGAAAATTTAGACAATATTTAATTAATTTGTGCCTAGAAAAGAAAATACTTATACGAACACAAGCATGCATATATATATATATATATATATATATATATATTTATATATATACAAATAAAAGAATCATGAATATTTAAATCAAAGAATCATGAATATACTCAGGTCAGTTAAGATATCCAATGTTTAACCTTTCAGAAGTTCTATAGTGTTTCAAGCTATAAATAACGAAGTGTCTAGAAGAAGTGGGGAAATGTTGTCGAATTTTTTTGCCAAACCCTAATTCTCTTTCAAAATGGTTGCTACTCGTGACATACGTAGCAAGCAAGTAGCTGGACTTTTTATGGAAGTGTAGGAAAAGACAGAGTGCTGCAATATTTGGTGCTAGGAAATATTTATGTAGAAGTTTCTACTTGGTGAAAGCGAAGTAAAGAGATGATTCAATTGACATAGTTATAATCCCATAGATAATTTAGAAAGTTATATTTTTAATAGCTACTCATGAGCCAGGACAACGTCTGCAGGGAAATGAAATGAAGCTAGGAATGATATTTCTCTTATTAAAAGGAAACTCAGTATTTTCAATCTGTTTGAAAGCCACAGTTTAGTATGGCTTCCCGTCTACTCATAGGTTTGTGTAAAGTGGGTTTCCAGAATACTGAGAGTCCTTGAGAGAACAGAGAGTATGTTTTGCACCCAAGAGATTTTGGAGATCTATAACATAAAGCAAGTCAATCAGAGGAAAGTAGATCTTCAATAATAGTCAGAAGAAATATGGCTATGAAACTTCTCCGTGAGGCCAATAAATGATGTCATTCATTAATGAGATCAATGTTTTAGAAAAGAGGAGATTTTGTTTAGATTAAAATTTGAAATGTATGTGCACATTATGCTTTATATATTTCTTTTATTAGTTCTGTAATAAGTATAGACAAGAAGGCACTGAATTCCGACCGATTTTCTACAACCAGAAAGAGGACAACAACCGTGAGGCTGAGATGTGAATCCTGAGATTTCTAGGTTCATTTCGTAAGCTTTGTTTATTTCTACTATTAAATCTGCTATAAATACAGAACAACAGGTATTACGTTTTATATCAAAATTTACAACACTGTTAAGAAAGATTATTTTAAGATCAATATTTAAAATACTGATATGTTCTTGTTCATTTTTTATGCACTGTGCAATTCTGTTTTTGTAATTACGAAACCCAGAGATGCCTTGTGCATGACGATAAACTACATCCGGCAGTAAGGCCTCTAATCGGAAAACTGGAGGATTTGAGGAATGTATAACTACTAATTAGCTCTTGTTGAATCAAGGTTTATTCACATCTGGGGTGGTAGCGCTTGTTAGAGTCCAAGTTATGGAAAAATAGAGAACATTTAATGAAAAGCATCACAAATACACACACACACACGCACGCACGCACGCACACACACACACACACACACACACACATACACACACACATATATATATATATATATATATATATAGTAAAAATAGCAGCAACATATTAGGTTGTTACACATGAAATTGTGGTTGTTTGTTAATCTGGTCATCCATTGAAGTACCTCCTCAGTATGTAAAAATCATGACTTATTCCTGATTGTTTTTCTTTCCAGAAAATTTTTCTTTCCATATACTGTTACTCATATGTCCAATAAAAATGATTACAATGAAACAATGTCAAGCAATCTTATTGTATAAGTCCAAACTGCCTCTGACACATTACAGCATATCAAGTCGGCCTTTACTAACTGTATTGTACAGAGATGGTTTCAGAAGTTTTGTTCAAGAGATTATAGTCTTGAAACTAAACCAAGAGCAAGATCACGATCTGACCTGATCAATTGAATGCTTTGATTGATCAAAATCCGAGAACTACAGACCGAAAACTTCCATCAAAACTCCAAACATCTCGCTAAACTGTTTATTGGCATGAGAAAGTAATTGGAAAAGTAGATAAATTGGATGGGTTTGTTTCACAAACTAAATGAGACTCAAAAACACCATCGATTTGACATGTGCTCTCTGTTGTTAGCCAAACTTGAAAAAGAACTATTTTTGCATTGAATCATTACATATGATGAGAAATAGATGCTCTTTTTGATAGCAGTAAGTGAATAGGCCAGTGGTTTGATGCAAGTAAATCACTAACACAATCCCGTAAAACAGTCTTTTATTTAAGTGTCATACTTGATACACACTTTGGGCGATCATGTCTCGAAAGACACATGAATGACTGGGCAGAAGATTAGCCCGTAGTAGGCATTGATTTTGCGGTAGATTGGTTGCCAGCCAAAGCTATAGAACCCAACCTGTCTCATTATTTAATCTATAACTGGATGGAAAGATGGCTTAATACCTTTTCCCAAGGGTATTTATGCGTACATGAATGCAAGGAATTCAACTTGAATTCGAACTCGTCTACTCGATTTGTCGTTCCGAGTCGATATCCACTGCACCGCAACGCACATCTTCCAACACACTGCACTATAAAACACTGCACTATAAAAAGTTAATGATTACCCTGTGGTAATCTTTCAAATGAGTTATTCATTATTCGTTCGAGCCTCAAAGGAAAACAATAGCAATAACTTCGTAGTGTGGAAAAATTGGGTGTATGCACGAAACATTAAAAACATCCTTGACTTGTGAATATGAATGTGCCTATTTTACTGTAAACGTCTCAATCAACTGTCCAAAAGCCTGAATTATGAAAATTCATCCTCCATATTCAACTGATATCTCTCCTATTGATTATTACTTATTACGCATTTTGAGCTTATCATACGCAACAAAACAATCTCTAATAAGTAACAGATAATTGAAGCATTTTAACTGTTTATTTAAAAGATGAGAGTTTTTAAAGACAATATCAAGAATTTAGAAGGTCTCATTAACATGATGTCTTTTACATGTGAATAAATTAGCTATTAATATTCCAGACGCACCATTTCATGTGTGACAACCTAATATATTTTATATAAAAATCACCAACACTATCTATTCTGTAGTAAGATGACAAAGATTACATTTTGTAGCAACGTTATATTACATTTCATCTGTAATTGAATTGCGTGTACACGGGCATTACCTTTTAACTGTCCCTCGTATATAAAACTCATAAACAACGGGAAGAAATAAACAGAGACATGTTAAGACATTTAAGAAGCTAAACAGATAAAACTGCCTTTGTCAATGTGAACTAATTCTTTTATAGATATTTCACAATAACATTGATCATGTTTACCATGGAGCGATTAACGGAAATAGGATTCAGGTGACATCTTTCGGCGTATTTGGCAGCGTTTAATATTACAAATATCTTCTAGTTTGTTGTGTCGTGGCTTGTACCATGTGACATCCGGTTGCCCGGATGTATAAAAGACAGTGTGTTTAGCCTGGGGAGTTGTCATTATCACGGACTTCGTGAAGTAACACCTACTACTGCGAGAGACTATAAATATTGTATATACCTTTTGGTTGTACAATTCTGGTAATAAAGTAGTTTATCTACATTTCACTGCGTATCTCTTCATTTCAGAATATAACATAGTGTCAATTCAACATGGATGCATAAGTGAGTTCGTATATATGGATTATCCTCCTTTCTGTTGTATTTACGTTTCATGTTTGAGACATATTTTTATTATCATGGACAAATATATATTAAAAATTTACTTTTCATAATAGTAAATGTAATAAATAATATATTTTCTTTTCCAGTTACTTTTTCATTAAATGAATTTTTGTTGCAACATTTCTATAAGGATTATCTTGGTTTTAATCATATTAAAATATATATATGTATGTTTGTGTGCGTATATATGGATATAGCTTACGATCATATCACGTTGAATACACTGGTTCTCCTCCGATCACCAAAGTTAAGCAACGTTGAACTTGGCCCGTACTTAAATTGGTTATCACTTGGGAACAGCAGGTACTGTAAGCGTTCTCTCGTGCATTGTGGAGCAGTTGATTTCTCGGAACGAGAAATAGGGAAACCGATTTCGAATTCCGGTCGAATGCCCTGCAGTCATTTACGAGCAAATACCCTTTGGAAAGGTATTGATCCTTCCATCAATCCCTCCCCTCCAGTTACGGGTTAAATAACAGGATAGAATTGGGTTCTACAGTCTTGGCTGACAACCAGTCTACCAAAGCTGGAAGTGACAACCTATTGTGAAAAAATGAAAGGAAAATGCCTACATAAGAGCTGTGGATTGCATTTAGGGCAGAGTGAAAACAATAATATCATTGTTGGCCATCCACTGCATCCCTGACTGTCTCCGGTAAGTCTCGTTTATGTCGTGCCACCGGATCCAGATGGAATGGGAAGAGAGAGTGAGGCTGACGGTCATACGCAAAACTCCCCCACTTAAATCCAATAAAAGTGCAACTCATGACTTCTACCAAGAACGTCTTCTTCGCCTGCGAGTGACGAACAACATATGGATGCATGTATGCATGCAACAACTTAGACATAAATAAAATATATCTATAAAAACAATATAAATAAAAGGCAAGAGAGAAATACTTACAAGGACAGTTTATACGAGGCATTTGTTGTAAACAGAAATGATTTCCATCACAAAGTTCTTCTAATCATTAAAAGAGAAATTACTTTACTTACACAAAAAAATCTTCAAAGTGCAATTATCGATTCTTCCCAACATATTAATTGACGCCCTAGATATTTTCGTCTTTGTTATAAAGAAATGTTGTTTTATCTCAAGTATCTCCTTTATTAAAAGAAATGTATCTTTCTGAAGCAAATATTCATGCAAAATAGTGAGTACCCTGCCTTCTGATATGTTCAACTTCTCTGTTATTATAGACAACTTCGATTTACGATCGGTCTAAACGAGTTTGTGGAATTTTTGTATGTGTGTGTTTTTCGGGACAACCGCCGATTTTGGGTGACTTGAGATTTCAGCATCATGTGTATCTATACGACTGCGTTTCAAGTCAACATACAACCTCTTAATCGTTGTTTCCTAATAACACTTATCATGCTATTGCTTTGCTTGAACAGTATTTTTCTCATCAGAAAGCAATGCTTTATCAACACACGAAATTCAGATTTTCCCATTGTTTTGAAAATTAGCTTCAATTAAAAAACTTCAATTTTTTAATTAATAATCCGATTAGACCCAAACCTTATCACGTGACATTTGAAGGTTAGTACTTCATTATACTAATTTTTTATTAGTGGTGCCATCTATATGTCAGACTCAGAAGTTTTTGAGTGATGTGTTATAAACCTAATGTTTCAGAAACCTTTTTTTCCAGAGTTCATATTGCATTTCTTTTAATGTTAATGGTTTTCACTAGTAATTTTTAATGTTGTTTTCTCTATTATTTTTACCAGAGTTTATATTGCAATTTTTTACGTTAATGCTTTTCTCTAGTATTTTTTACCAGAGCTCATATGGCAATTTTGTGACACTAATGATTTTTTCTGGTACGCTGTTCCATATTGTATTCATCTCTATGCTTGGTCGGCTAAGGAGATTTTTGTAGCCTAGCATATGCGCTGACTACTTAAGTTTACATAGTTTCCTGTGGCGTTCTGTATTTTATTTCAACTTCATTCTATAGAGGGCAGTGATATCCTTTCACCCTCCATATGTGGTCAGCTACGCCTGATTTTTCTTTCTCCCCTCGTGTTAAAGCCTTGCGATGTTCTTGTAGCCTTACCAGAAGGGGGCGGTCTCTTTATCCTTTATATTTCTTTCTACAGAGTCGTTAGTCATGTCCTCTTTTAGGGGTCTTACTCTTGAGAGGCACCTGCGAAGTGTAGAATTAATTCTGAGGATCTTCCTGATGAACAGCGAATGGGCTGAAGACATCCGTATATCGTAAGCCAACTTTCACCAGACAATGCCTCAACTTCAACTCCCACCACCCATACAATGTAAAGAAATCGATCGTCTGCTGCTTGCAACACCGAGAAAAAGTCATAAGCGGCGATTCAGAGACATATGAACAAGAAATGGCCGATATAAGCAGTATGCTATTCCATCTCTTTTGTTGACTCTTAGGTATTTATAAACTTTTTTTTTATACTTTTTTTATATTTGTGACAAAATCCAGTTCTATTGAATGCGTTTCCACAATTCTTCATTTCTTGAATGTCACTTTTGCATATTTGTCTAATGCGAAATTCGTACCGATAAGTGAAGATTTTTCCAGTATTGAGGAGACCCTTCAACTCATTGTCGTCTTCTGTAAAGAGCTTCAGATCATCCATGTAGAATTGGTGATTAAATACTTTCTTCTTTAATTCATTTCCGTAGTTAAGATGCTTCAATAAATACGAAAGAGGGATTAAGTACAAACAGAACAGAAAAGAAGACAGGGAATTTCCTTGAAATATTCAAACAATTGGAAGTGGCAGTATATTTCATCTGATTAAAAGCAAATTTCTTATCACCGATGGAAATTTACATTTCAAATAATTCAAGGATTTAAGTGTGTGGCCTACTACCAAAGGATTTACTGTAGTCTATCCAAGCTGTGTTGAGATTTCTACCTATTTTCTTGCAATTTTCCAGAATCATTGATATTTACAACCATATACATCTCTTAGGCCTATCTTCTACTCCAGAGGAATAATATTGTATTCAACGAGGAAAAAGTACATACAGTTTGTCAATTTATATTGTAGGTCCAGCAAGTTTTTCTTGTCTGAATCCATCTTGCACATATATAAATCTACCCTCCGTCCGTGCATTGAATACTGCTTTCACATTTGGTCGGGTGCCTCTGCTATTAATCTCGGGCTTCTTGATAAAATCCAACCGAGAACCTGAACTGTAATTTATCCCGATCTGGTAGCTCAACTTCAGTCACTTTCTCACTGACGTAATGTGGCTTCCTTCTGTCTCTTCTATAAATACTTTCACGGCTTCTGCCCCAATGAGTTTAGCTCCCTAATGTCTCCTGTGCATGAATTTACTCGAGATACTAGACTAGAGGCTAGATCTCAACCTTTCACAGTGAAACCAACAAAATATAACCGCAACTTCTTCTCTACAACTTCTTTGCTCGCATTTCCCATCTGTGGAATCCCCTTTCATAAACTTGCTTCCCTGACAGCTACAATCTCAAAAATTTAAATGAAAATTCAATTGCCTTCTTTTATGTCTTTGATTCATAGTCTTTTCCTTGACAACCCTTGTATCATGTTTTTCTTCCTTTCCACTTTACTCTCGTGCAGCTCTCTTCACACCAGTATTCCCAATCTTTTTCTTACTCATTCTCTGGTAACCACGTTACTTATTACTCTTTCTTATCACTCACTCTTATGTAACCCCCCTGCGCACCAGTGGCAGTTTTTCCTTGTTTGGTGTTAAATGATTATAAATAATGTTGACAGACATATTGGCTCATACTTCTTAGGGTCACCTGCTTCATCCGTTTTTGGTAAGAGTTTGAGTTTGAGTTTTGTTTAACGGCATATCAATCTCTGTCTGCTAAAAAGGTAATGCCAAAAAGGTAAGGTTTTAGGATATTTTTTAATGTTCGGTTATAGTCATAAGGTTGATTTAGTCAGATTTTGATGCAAAAAATCTCATTTATTATAATTTTTTAATTTTTTATTTTAGAAAACTAAGTCTTCCGGTTTTGTATTAAAAAATGTACTTCTGGTAATAAAGTTTTTCCTTCAAAAATGTATTGTTGGCAATATTTTTTTCTTCAAAAAGTATATTTTTCTATAAATGTCTATTTTTATGTGTATATTTCTTTAAAAGTCTATTTTATACTTTTATAGTGTTTTGAACCAAGGGTGGGGATAAACTATTTGTCCATAGTTGGTACCCTAAAAGGTACTACCACTCCGGACCAGACTGTTTTTTAGTAGGAGATGCATGAAACTTTAATTAGCATTTGCGCAAGAGTAACATGAATTGATGACAGGCGTTAGGGTCAAAGGTTGGATACCTGTCGTTTCCTAATGATTTCCATTTGGGGGATTTTTCTGTTTCGCTGTATCATAGATAATCAGTACGGTCTAGCAAGGATTGAAACCCGACCGAATTGACTTCAGTCGGTGATTCTATCCCTGTAGCTATTGGCGAGCGGTAGAGGAAGGCAGACTTCAGCGTGTTATATACAATGTAAACACTCACCAGTAGCTGAAAGTGTTCAAATTCATTACTGAATGAACGATGCGTAGATGCGTGAGTAGCTACTATATATATATATATATATATATATATATATATATATATATATATTGAGAGAGAGACAGAGAGAGAGATATGTATATATATATATATAACATAGTGATGATCCACGTATACTGTCTTAATATGTATAGGAAAGAATATTAATTAAAACAATTTTGAATTTAAAAATGTACTTTTTTTGGACGGTATTTGTTTATTTTTAACAAATTTTATTTTAACAAATAAAAAAAATAAAACAAATACTGTCCAAAAAAAAGTACATTTTTAAGTTCAAAACTTTTTTTATTAATATTCTTTCCTATATATATATATATATATAACGTTTATGAGAGTAAATATATATTTTTTCATAATAGTGTTTTGACACCAGTTTTAGGGATAAACTATTTGCCCATAGTTGGGGCCATAACAGGTGCTTCCACTCTGAGCTAGAGTGTTTTTGGTAGGAGATGTATAAAACCTTAATTAACATTTGTGCAAGTGTTACATGAATTGATGACAGGCGTTAGAGCCAAAAGATGGGTGCCTTGTTGTTTCTTAGGGATTTCCATTTTGTGTATTTTGTATTCTTGCACTGGTTTATCCTTTATTATTTCAGGTCTGATATGTTTCTTTTCAAACAGGAACAAGATAGTGACTGCTTGTCATTGCTCGTATCTGTTCAATACTCTGAGTGGATATATACCGTTTCATTGTTTTTCTTCTACCCCGATATAATTGTTTGTTTGTTTTCTTTTCTTTCTACTCTATTTAATAACTTTATGTTATTCTTCGATATTTTTCCTATCATTTCCTTAGAATAATATTTTTCTCTAGAACTTTAGTTGCTTTCATTGATAGGCATTTTGTTTTGAGCGTGAAAGACATTGCGAACATTCTAAATTGTATGTTAATGTTATTTGAAGGTTTCTATTTCCACTATGTTTTTTCAACGACGTTTGTATAATTCGTTTGCACAATAGGTTTAAACGTTTTGCATCCTATGCTTTCATAAGACTTGATGTGTATGTTAAATCACTTTACTGCTGCCTCTTTTTGTGCTGATACTGTTTAAACAGCACCTTTCTACTGGTAATTCTATTTACTTGCCATCGTTTAGATAAATATTGGCAATATAGTCTTTTTATCTATTTTTTTATTTACCTATTTATTTGCACTGCTCACAAAAATACCCACATACACTGATTCATCTGTCCATCTTGCTACCATACATTTTACTCACAATGGAGCAATGTTATATAATATCAATAAAAATGCTTCCAATAAAACTTACAAAAAACTCCATTGTTGCGTTTGTGAGACATCGGTAACATTATGGTCCTTCCTTTACAAACATGATTCTGGAGAATGTAAGATTTATTGCTACAGGGTTAACATAGAAGCATATTACGACAAAAGAAATGGCAGCATGAAAATCTTTGAAAGAATATTGTTTTCCAGGAGGCATTTAATAAAAAAATCTAATACACTATATATTTAAATACGATGATGTCGGCTTTATCTCGGGCCTAAGAATTTAATTTCTTATGTTTTTCAGATTGCTTCACTTACGATGACTAAAAAGATCAATTCTTGCATGGAAAAACCGATCGCATTGGTTGCATACTAATGTTGGTAGAAGATGTCGATGTTGCAGTGCCTTTTACACTTTTTTATCTCTTTTGGTGACATCGACATTTTTTGTGCGTGTGCTTCAAATAATTTATGCTCAATCAGAGTTGTTATATATATATATATATATATATATATATATATAGTCATCCGCAGACAATCTGTTTCGCTGTATCATAGATCATCATTACGATCTAGCCAGGATTGAAACCCGATAGAATTGACTTCTACCTCTAAGCTATGAGCGCTCGGTAGAGGAAGGCAGACTTTAGCGTGTTATATACAATGTAAACACTGGCCGGTAGCCGAGAGAGATCAAATTCATTATCGAATAAACGATGCGTGAGTAGCTACTATATATATATATATATATATCACGCTCTCACACCCTGATTGAGCACTCTGGAAGAATGGTAGACCTTGAAAAAACAGTAGCTACACTAGCATCTACGCATCGCTCATTCAGTAATGAATTAGACCACGCTGGCCATTGGCGTATGATACATCATACGCTAAAAGTCTGCCTCCTTCTACCGAGCGTCCATAGCTCAGAGGTAGAATTGCCGACTGATGCCATTTTGGTCGGGTTTTAATGCTGGGTTAAAAGCAATCGCATGTCTAACCGTAATGATGAGCTGTGATACAGAGAAACAGATCTGTCTTCGGATGACTATATATATATATATATATATATATATATATATATATAATGTGTGCTAAATTGTAATGATGTTTAGCATCAAAAATAATTTTTCAATAGTTTACTAGTAGAAAGGCATTTTAGGCACGCAAATTGTTTGTCCTAAAGTGCTCGATATCAAAATAGAAATAGATCTTTCTATAGAATAAAATTGAGAAGTTTGCCACTTAGTGTTATTACAGTCATGCTGACATCGAAGGCATAACCCTGATGTCTTCACTCTTCAGGGGTTTTGTTTCCTGCTGTTACTTCCCATTTTTTCTTTTTATATAAAATTTGGTATAATTTGATATCTTTGTATGGCTGTTATTCTTTTTTGCTAACACGGTAAAAAAAGGTTGCTCCAGCTCAGTAAAAAGAAGTTAACACAAAATGATGAAAAAAGACCAAGTCAATATAAAGCAATTAAGTAGACGTTAAAAAGGACAACACAATAAAAAGTAATTGACCACCTGCAATCTGAGGTTGGAGACGCGGGTTGCGCAGCATGTCCCCGCGAATATACGTTTAGGCAATTCCCATAGCAATATAAGAACAACTCAAGCTGTGTTGAATTCAGCAATCGGCCAACACCTGCTGGATAGCCAAGCTTGTGCCTCCTCTTATGAGGACAATTGGTTTTCTGTCCTGCACAGTGCTCGTTCGGCATTTCATTTACGTGTTTTGGAGGCCATTTGCCTAAAAAACCAGCAACCGAGCCTGTGCAGGCAGAAGGAGCAGTCCCTGCGCTCCTTGCAATTACTGGCGAGTTTGTGAGTGTAACATTTTTTCTTTTTTATTTCACTCTTGTGGGATTTATATGTTTACATCCCCCTCACTTCTTAATATTTTTTCAATAAATTTATTTTTAAACGAATTCCATCTTCTCCCAGTATTGCAAGTATTCTTTTTGTCGTGTCCTCTTCTATACCCATTTATAAATTTGGGCCAACGTAACCCTTGACAAGTGTTGGCTGGAAGGTTCCTCGGGTTTGGGTTTAACAAAATGACGTCTTCTCTTTTTAAGGTTATATATATATATATATATATATATATATATATATATATGTGTGTGTGTGTGTGTGTGTGTGTGTGTGTGTGTGTGTGTGTGTGTGTGTTTCGTTTGATTTTTCATGTGATCTTATGAATGTTCTTTGAAACATTATAATAACGAAATACACAACTTCAATTTATATAAACAAGAAAATTAAATTAATTATGTATTACAAAAAATATAAAACCTCTAACCGCATTGTTGCACAAATAATTCACCTGCATTCTATAAATAACAGGGAACCGATGTTTTTTACAAACTTACATATTCTTTAAAGAACTGTGTTCTTGATTAATGCAAATTCGTAAATAATTATGTTGGATATACTACTAAATATTTAGAAAAAATATCTTAAGTTATAACTCTCTGGCCATAGGTCTATTAGGTTTCATTTAAATACAGATGATTATAATACCTACCAAAATGTACCAGTAACATACTCGTCGATAATACAAATAAAATAACTTCATCCACATATAAAACAAAACTGTAAAAACAAGAGAGGCATTTACTTCGATAAAAAAGGTAAAAAAAGAGTACCCAACAGAATAACAATCTTGCGCACGGCCAAAATGTGTTTGTCGTCTTTAGAAAACAAAACATTACTCTACATACATATATAAAACATTCTATATATTCAGTTCAACTTAAAGTAAAATTTATCCTTCATAATGGCTAAAATTACAGTCGAAAGCGCATCGATAAATAAAACATTCGGACAATTTTTATATAATTTACGTTCTGAAAAGAAAACAATTATAAGATCAAATGAAAATTATATAAAAATATGTATAAAAGAATGATTACTATACATATATTAAAACAGTAGCTACTCTGGCATGCACTCATCGCTCATTCAGTAATGGATTAGAGCACTCTGGCTATTGGGCGAGTATAATGACAATATACACGCTAAAAATCTGCCTTCTTCTACCGAACGCCCATAGCCCAGATGTAGAATCACCGATTGACGCCAATTCGATCGGGTTTCAATCCAGAGTTAAAAGCAATCGAAACAGATCTGTCTGCGGATGAGTATATATATATATATATATATATATATATATATATATATATATATATATATATATATCCAGGTAAAGAGAACCCAAGGTTTTACGGTTTTGAGGGGTTTTTTTTAATAAACAGTGTTCAATACAATAAATATTGTAGAGCATAATATAATCATATTAAAAGTACATTGCGACACGAAAATTTCTGATCTAAGATGGAATCTTGTCATTAGACAACATTGCCTGATGACGAGATTCTATCTCAAAACATAAATGTCACAATGTACTTTTAATTTATAATTATATGATTATATACATATATATATATATAGAGAGATTTTGTATTCATATATTATTTTATTTAAATTCCATTTATATATTTTTTGTGATATTTTTACAGTCTCTTTTGCAAATTACTGTTTTAGGTTTTAGGCTTTTTATCTTATTATTATGTATTAATTGAATCTTCTATTGATTTTTTTAACTGTAATAGATTTTATATCGATTTCAAAAGAATAATTTTACAAGCAAAAGTTTTGATTGTGTTAGATGTTTTTCGAAGAAATCAGGGGTTCTTTAGCGAGCTGTCCTATTTTTTTTCTTATATTAATCACCAACGTTCCCGATCCCATCAGTTCCCAAATAATTATTCATACTGATGACACAAATAATTATTACTCTAAATCCGATAGATACCAATAATTAAATCTAGTAGTTGCTCTCGAAAATGATCTCCAATCAATGATTAACTGGCTTGAAAATTTTAACATCTCCAAAACAAAAACAGTTTTCCTTTAATCATCATAGAAAAGCTTTTTTAGCTCTAATTAGCATGACTGGTGGTAACCTCCAGAAAAGCAATACATTGATCTTCTTTTGTCTCTACATGAAGTGGAGTGATTATATTGAATCAATTACTAAGTACACTGTTAGGAACGTTTCTCCGTTTATTTTCTTTGGTGGCATATTAACAAATCTGAATATTTAATGCCAATTTCTCTTTCATCCACAGATAAAATGTAGTTTTTTTAGTTTATATATATATATATATAAACAATAGTTACCGCTATTTACGCATCGTTCATTCAGTAATGAATTTGTGCACTAACTCTGCCTTCCTCCACCGAGCGGCCATAGACCGGATGTAGAATCGCCAACTAATGCCAATTCGATGGGGCTTCAATCCTGGTTAGAAGCAATCGGATGTATAATCGCATTGATGAGCTGTGATACAGCAAAACAAGACTGTCTGTGGACGAGTATATAAAATGTATTTTATACATTCAGTGTGTTTTGGACTCTAACAAGTGCTATAACCATAATCAGGGTGGACATAGGAACAACGACAAATAAGAGGCAGTTTCATACTCCATAAAATTCCACAGGGCATTTTCCATGATAATATTTATAAAAAAGACATAGAGGGTAGCCACGTTATATTGGTGAGTAAGTGAATGAGTTGAAAAATCAGGTCAGGACAGATGACATTACAGACATTTTTTTTATATTTTATCAACAGTCTTGAAATATATAGTAGGAACAACGGATCAGATATATTCAATGCATGGTATAATGGTAGGTTTATATATGTGCAAGATTGATTCTAAAGAATTCTTTGGTATCACACAATGAAAAAAGTATTTCCACCAGTCCTAACCATGACGATAAATTACATTCGGCCGTAAGGCTTCTGATATGCTTAGATTGTGAAATTTTTTTTTATATTGAGATCATGAAACTTTACTTTTAAAAATCTTGCTAATTAATCCATAGTGGAAAGAGGACATATGAGTTGATATATTTGCTCAAGATTATCTGCGTGCAAGTGATTATAACAAACTCGATTGGAACTGGACCTAAAAATTTCAAATAAAAGCCTTTCACCATTACAATCCCCTAAAATCAAAGATAGATATAGGACCAGCCGCGACATTGCATAACGACGGTGACCATACGCGAACCCGTGGTCACCTTGCTATTAGCGTTTTATTTCGTTTTTTACTCGTCTTCTTTTATGCGCCATGTCTCTTCAGGACATAGGCAATTATGGTCTCTACATCATCCTCTCCCTTAATAAGTTCTCTCTTTTTGTTATTTCTCCCAAACCCTGTTCCACCATCTATTTACTTAAGTTAATCAAGTATGTTATGCACTGTTTTTCACTACCCCACTTTCCCTCTATCTGTTCTGCGAGTATCAGGTTTCCCAAACCCTCCCTCCAAACCATGGTGTCCTCAGCATCCTTCTGTAGAACCACATTTGTGTTTCTTCAAGTTTCTTCTTCATCTTTGATGAGATTTTCCAGCATTTGCTGGTGGCATAAAGAAGAACAGATTTCACGTAACAGTTCAGCACTCACTTGGAACTCTCATGGCACTCCCTTCTTTTGACCTGCTTTTTTGTAGTAATCTCTAAAAGTTTAAATTCAACATCAATCACCATATTCTATCTCCTTGAACCACGGTCATATTTATTATTTCCTCAATGCCCCCAGTAACAAGTCTTTTCCCTTAGTTTCAAGCTTTGTAACCCCCTGCGTACTACTGGTTGGTGGAGATTGTTTTTTAAAAAGTTTTTTGTCCTTTTGACATAAACTATAAATAAAAAATCAAGAACTAAACAAAGATTGCTTGATTAAATTCTCTGTCTGTTTTGAAAATCTATCAAGGCTGCGAAGCATCAGAAGAAATACACATTCAAAGACAGAAAAAAGAAAAGATGCTTAAAGGTTTTCCAAAGCTGATTTCACTGATTTAGAAGAAGAAGAAGAAGAAGAAGAAGAAGAAGAAGAAGAAGAAGACGATCAGGAATAATTAGTGCATAAATATTGTTGGTTCGCTTTTTCGAGATAAAATAATTCTTCTGTTAGACTTGTCAAGACGTTGGCAACCATGGCTCTCCACAAATTCCTATCCTTTGCAGCTCTTTATAAACCTTGTCTTTTTTTATCTCCCTTAAAAACTTTTCCACCATCTATTGACTCAAGCTCGCTAGGTAGGTTATGCGTTGTTTTTCTCTATTCATTTTGCATTACTTGTGAGTATCAAAGGCTAACATTCTTCGTTATACAACTTTAAAATTTCAACTGTCTTTTCCTGATGTTATGCATAAGTGTCAATAAATTTCCCAGCTTCCTTACAACGTATTATAGAATCATAAAATCAAATTATAATACCCTGAATATGTGTCTGAATTTACTCCAAATTACACTTCGGGTGAAGAACCTCATATAAAGATACGAACACGGGGTTCTAAATAAGAAGCGAATCAACAGTACATAGAACTGATATTAATATTCTTGGGTCTTAACATAGTTTTTTCCTTTTGTTTGAAGCAAATTATAGAACTAGCGAATACAATTCAGCGATATATTATTCTATGTTTGTTGCACCTGTTGACACAAAGGCTTTATGTAGGCTAAATAAACGAGTTGGTGTTTACCCCTTCATGTTACATCGCAGTTTAATAAGGACAGGTCTTAAGATCGTACCAGCTAGGGTAAATTTACATCTTATAGAGGTACTATGTGTGAATGCATTATCCCGCTAGAAGATTATATATTTTACCTGTTATCAGAATTGTTGGACAATGCTTTGAACAAAGATCTAGACGTATATACCACTTCTTTTTTTCAGCAAAGGCGACTTAGATTTGTGACTCATGGCAGCCTTTGCGACCAAAATGTGAGCCTGTATGCCGTAGTTGTATACAATCATGTAGATATATGTCTCCAAGTCTATATCGTACACACAAATGACCATCATTTAAATGAACTACACAGCTTTCAAACTCTTTCAAAATTACTGTACATGTTTAAAACAGCACTGTGGTCAAATTGGACGTTTAGCTAGGAACGTGTGTACGATTAAAAGTAAAAAGTAAAGATTTTTTCTTTGTGTTACATTGCTATATTAGTTGACGCCATGCTGTCTACCATTGTTGCTGTTTCAAAACATTCATCTTGGTAACTGTCTGCAGTACCTGGCCGTTTAAAACCGCATGTAGGAGTATTCATTTGGTCATTTGATGATTTAAATCATGAAGGAGTATTCATTTGGTCATTTGATGATTTAAATCATGTAGGAGTATTCATTTGGTCATTTGATGATTTAAATCATGTAGGAGTATTCATTTGGTCATTTGATGATTTAAATCATGAAGCAGTATTCATTTGGTCATTTGATGATTTAAATCATGTAGGAGTATTCATTTGGTCACTTGATGATTTAAATCATGAAGGAGTATTCATTTGGTCATTTGATGATTTAAATCATGAAGGAGTATTCATTTGGTCATTTGATGATTTAAATCGTGTAGGAGTATTCATTTGGTCACTTGATGATTTAAATCATGAAGGAGTATTCATTTGGTCATTTGATGATTTAAATCATGTAGGAGTATTATTTGGTCACTTGATGATTTAAAGTTTGTCTCATATACAGACATCATTCATTTATGATTCGAGTTTAGGCGGCTCATTGGCAACTTTGAGATTCGTTAGGTTACTAATTACAAGAGTCATGTGGTTATGTCATTTTAGTATTATTTGTCTTCAACTAATACTGGAGGAAATACTAAAGACAGGACTATGTCTGCATGCATGTTTCATGAAGAGAAAATAGTTACAAATGATGATTACATTGTACATGGAATGCTTTGAGACTTATTGTAAAAAACATTAAGTTTAACAATTTTTTGCTTTATTTCATTGTTCCCTTTATTTTATAAACTAAAAATGTTAAATTATTATTTTAACCTTTTTGCATATAATTAAAATAAACCTAATTTGATATTAATGTATTCTCTCGAATGTATTAACAGACAATTTCAAATTATTTTTCGACTGGATGGACAAAATATATATACGTAAATACAAGATGGGTCAATTAGATGAAAAAGGTTATTTCGAAATTCAATTCAGTCACGTATAAAGGATTCAAACTATCAATATGAAACATAACCTCTAGGGCTAAATCATTGAATATTACTCAATCACTTATATTAATTTTTGAAGCCATAAAAATAGCTTCAAAAGAATAAATCTTAATGGCTATCCTTCATCAGGTTCTATTGAATGGCGCTATCTAAAAAATATCGCTTGATCACTTCCAAGATCAGTAGCAACATAACTGGTGAGCACTTGGTCCTAGATAATAAAATAATATAAAAAGCTTCCATACTACTTAAAATAAAAGCTTCGGTAAGAATCTTGCATCAATCCTAGAAGTCGACTTGAGAAGTGTTTTGCTTCGTCCGTGTGCCGTATCTTTTTATGAAGTGAACGATCATTGCTCTCCACAACATCCTATCCATATTAAAGTTAAACAATATTTGGTCCTTTGCCAAGATTTCCGAGTCTTGTTCCCCTCATCGATTAAAAAAATAACCATCAGGTAAATAACCCACTATTCACGCCTTTCCATTTTGCCTCCGATATGTCATGTGACTTTCAAATTCTCCAAGCTTCCATTTCTTGCTTTCAATATACATTCAATATACATTTATTGAATATACATTCAATAAACTTCAGCTGTCTCTTTCAGATTGTAAGTATCATTTTTTTATGTTTACAAGATTTCTTATGTGCTCCGTCAACAGAATTCTAACCATCCTTCTATAGAACCACATTTATGTTGCTTCCAGTTTTCTCTTCAGCAGTGAGAAGGTTGTCCTGCATTCATTGCCATACAAGACGACTGATATTCTATGACAGTACAGTGCTCTTTTCTTTGTTTCTGATTTCAGAAAAAAAAACTATAAATTGCAACTGATAGATACACTAACTGTTCGTTCAATTAATGCCTAATATTTTCTCTATGGAAATGTCTGATTTCCCCATTATCATTGTATTCTCCTTCTGGGCGCTGTGTCCCTTAAAAAATGTAAGTCATCATGGCTCTCCACAATTTTCTGTCTTTTCTATCTCATAATAATTTTTGTCGTTTTTGTCTGCTAAACTTTGCTCTGAGATCTATCACTCAAGAACGCTGTTTTTTGTGCAACTTGTCCTCGAATTATCTAGTGAGTATCAAATTTTTCAAGCCCTCCTTCCTCATTATGTGTCCTATATATCCCAACTGTATCATTCTGATGACATGCATGTGTTGCTTTCATAAAGCTTCATCGTCACTCACATGTCTCTCCATATTTTCAGCATTCATTTATATAACCATACTTGTATTGCTTCAAGTCTATTCTTCATCTGTAAGGAGGTTATTCAGTAGGAGGAGTGTAGGTGTATAAATGCCTCACCCTGATTGCTGAAGAACATGTTAAACCTGTAAGTAACTGCATGTCAATTCTGTCTCCCTTCATGTGTGACTTTTAATGTTGTACTTGGGTCTTTTCTATGCCATTACTATTTAATTGATTGGTATGTTCTTGATCTGAATTGTTCTTCTTTACTTTTTGTAGGAGCATGAAAGCCTTCTAAGCATTTTCGAGAATGTTAGAATCTGAAGATGCTCTTGAAAAAAGACTTAGTTAATTGTCACCACAACTTTTGCTACGGTACGGGTAACGCAATACAAAGCCCAAGAATCACTGAGTTCAGAACGATTACTGAATTTTTTTTTTATAATCATATCACACCAAGGAAGGCGGTAACGCCACTGATGTGCAGGGGGCTACGCAAGAGTAAAAAGATTTGGAAAAGAGAAAGCCGGAAACCACATCCTAAACAGGGAACAAGGGATGAGCCTCTTCACCTGTTAAATAGACATGGGTGGAGTGTGAACCGGGTGATAGTTTAGTCTATCTACTCCAATTGAAAAAAAAGAAAAGAGGGAAAAGATTGGAAAAGAGAAAGCCGGACACCACATCCTAAACAGGGAACAAGGGATGAGCCTCTTCACCTGTTAAATAGACATGGGTGGAGTGTGAACCGGGTGATAGTTTAGTCTATCTACTCCAATTGAAAAAAAGAAAAGAGGGAAAAGATTGGAAAAGAGAAAGCCGGAAACCACATCCTAAACAGGGAACAAGGGATGAGCCTCTTCACCTGTTAAATAGACATGGGTGGAGTGTGAACCGGGTGATAGTTTAGTCTATCTACTCCAATTGAAAAAAAAGAAAAGAGGGAAAAGATTGGAAAAGAGAAAGCCGGAAACCACATCCTAAACAGGGAACAAGGGATGAGCCTCTTCACCTGTTAAATAGACATGGGTGGAGTGTGAACCGGGTGATAGTTTAGTCTATCTACTCCAATTGAAAAAAAAGAAAAGAGGGAAAAGATTTGGAAAAGAGAAAGCCGGAAACCACATCCTAAACAGGGAACAAGGGATGAGCCTCTTCACCTGTTAAATAGACATGGGTGGAGTGTGAACCGGGTGATAGTTTAGTCTATCTACTCCAATTGAAAAAAAAGAAAAGAGGGAAAAGATTTGGAAAAGAGCCGGAAACCACATCCTAAACAGGGAACAAGGGATGAGCCTCTTCACCTGTTAAATAGACATGGGTGGAGTGTGAACCGGGTGATAGTTTAGTCTATCTACTCCAATTGAAAAAAAGAAAAGAGGGAAAAGATTTGGAAAAGAGAAAGCCGGAAACCACATCCTAAACAGGGAACAAGGGATGAGCCTCTTCACCTGTTAAATAGACATGGGTGGAGTGTGAACCGGGTGATAGTTTAGTCTATCTACTCCAATTGAAAAAAAAGAAAAGAGGGAAAAGATTTGGAAAAGAGAAAGCCGGAAACCACATCCTAAACAGGGAACAAGGGATGAGCCTCTACACCTGTACAATAGACGTGGGTGGAGTGTGATCCGGGTTGTTTTCTGGATATACGTACAAAAAGAAGAAATATTATAGTGATTAGAGAAGCATTCTCTCTGGGGTCTGTTCCAGAAAGTTGTGAAAAGTTTCAACAGAATATCAATATTTTTTGTCCTACTTACTAAGCGGTTGGAAAAGAGAACGTTCCCCAATGAGTTCTGTCACTCCAAAGCAATGAAAAATAGAAGTCAAAACTTATTACTTAAGATAATTATATCTTCTCGTTTAATATGCCTCCCAGTTAAATTATGTAGTATAAGAAATGCTAACTACAATAAGTTCAGATGTTAAATGCAATACACTCAATCTATGAACATTACATAAAACACAGCAGTTAGTATAGTTGTCCAAACACCAGTACTTAAAATATTGCATAAATGATTTAAAGGTTTCTTCTTAAGTACATCTACGTGTTTGGAATTGAATTCTGTACATTCCATCGCACACAGCTTAAACATATTTTCATCAAATCCTATTTGCATTAATTTAGAAGAGGAAATAACTCCTTCTGAATTGTTGCATCAATTTCCATTTACGACTACTCTTCTAAGTCTTCAACTGGTTACCTTTCTCTCTTGAATGTAGGGATAAAATATTCTGAATACTTTCTTTCCATTCTTATCTGATAAATATTTGTCTGATTCCGTTACATTGACGATAAAACAGTCTCGTCATTTACTGAAAAGATATTTTCCTTACGTCTATTTTCCCGACTATTTTTCTCACTTTTTCCTATTTTCTCAAATGAAATCAATGACAAAAAATCAGGCTGTCGAATTCGTTTCCATATTCATTACAACTTATTTTTAAGACAATAAAAATGATTGGCCTGAAACATGAGAATATTCATTTTTTCTAATTCTAGCAGCTCAGTGAGAAAAACTGACTGTTCACATGATTCACCATCACCGTTCGAACTAGAACATTCACAATTTGTGATGAACGATGTTACTTTATACAGCTTTCGTGTTTTGAGCGCTTATTCAAACTTAACCCAGAACTCAAGTAGAACATACGTACGATCCATCAGTAAAGATGATTGGAAAACGGTAGGTTCCCTGTACCACTTTAGTACGTTTCTCACTTATATTATTATCTAAAGAATCAGATCAGCCCATAAACGAATTACTGCTTCCATATATGGGCAAATGTCGACAATTCTTCCTTATTCATTCTAGATAGGGTTCAAATGAATCTCCGCATACTTTTAGTTGAAGAATTATTTTCCATTCTGCAACCTCTTTCCTCACATACGAGATGTCGCATTACTCCAACTATATCGTTATTTCTAGGGAGAGTTGTAGTGAACTACACTTAGTTTTACCAGTACTAACTTTCACGGCTATGACCTACCATACTTCGCCCATTGACGCAAACGACGCTCATGACCTTCTTATAGTACTTTCAACACAAGTAACTTCTTCCACAAACCGCTTCATTTATGGAACCTACTTCAAAAGGGCTGCCTTCCTTATCAGTACAATATTAGTTTCGCGTTAACCGTTATCATCTACACAAGAATTACCTTCCTACTCTGTAACCCTCTACTTCAAGTGGCGCCTTGAACATTCGACATTTAGAAAAGTCTTTCTCAGAATACTGCTAATTCTAAGATTTTTGAATCTCACATTAACCCTGCCAATTTTCTAAAATTATCTATCAGAATTTCAAGGCTGGTCACAACAAAAGGAACAACTTCAATTTTCTTAAGCAACAACAAGGGTACAATTTCTTTGTTTCAAACCCTGGTACTTTCTCCCCACTTTTTTTTTCGTTTCTTATCTACACAAAGTTCTTATTTTAAGTACATTATCACATTGCATATTGAAGATTTTACTACTGCAAGTGGTTTATGTTCATACTAATTTTTCTGTTCCCTCCAGTTTGTATTTACCATAAAGAATCTACTATACAACACGTACTATATTGTCGTTTTCGCTCTCGTTGTGTCAACATGTCACATTCGCTTTCTATGTGACTCAAAAACTCTCCTGTTTTTTACACATTCTACACAATATACAATCCACTTTTTTTTTAACGTAAATTCGGCATACTCGGTTCACAAGAATTGCTCTTGTCTAACATCTTAAAAAATATTCATCATTTTATTCTGCCTTTCATTTTTCTTTTCTTGATCCATATCGATGATTCTGTTATCAAATATTCTCTCACTGTATTTCTTATCAATATCCATGATAAATTGTGCATACATTACTTACTCAATCCACTTTCTTATTTTGCTTTCTAGATTTCTCTGCGTGAATTCTTCTTTCTTGATAGAGCCTTCCATTGTTCCAGCTACCTTTATATCAACCAGAAATAATTCACCATTCTTCCTCAAATACAAACGTAAACGCTTTTCTTAATTCCTAAGACGATCTTTGCATCATATCAAACCATTTTCTAATTGTATAATGGTAGGTAAATTCCGTGCGCATCAGATTTTGGACACAACGCTTGGAACATTGTCATTGTTTCCCTGTTCTCTTGTCCGTCTCTATTATCTCAGCTTTTCCTTCTTTTCGTACACGATCCCCTTTATCAGAGAGCTGTACGCTTTGTTTTCATCATTATCATCATCATCATCATCATCATTATTATTATTTGTTTTGATTTCTTTTGAATACTCATATCTTTCCGGGTTCCAACCAGAGACATAAGGTCATAAATGGCATCGTAACGATCTCACTGAATATGGACCACCTAAGACCATATAAATTTTATATAGTTATGGCTGTAGGCGAGAGCAAAATTATTTGTATTTCTTTAAAGGATGGGCTATCAGGGATCGGTTCAATGAGTTTATCGGAACATTTACTAAAAACAGCGGGGTTCTACTAAAACTGTAATTCTTGATGTCCTTATGTGTCACATTTCTTAGATTTCTACTTCACAATCCTTATATTTTTTATATATTTTTGAAGATCTTCAAAGATACATTGTTGTCTGCAGAAATGAGAATAAGAAAGCACATTCTGTTTTTGTGTTCTTTGATGATGTCTGGGCGATTAGCTTTGTGTTCTGTAAAATCTCATAAAATTGTTATGGGTCTTATGTCTATAACCGGGTCTTCGTGATGTTCATATTAAGAATTGCTTGCAGTGTCCTTTCTGTAAAAATGGCAGATGCAGATATTGGCCTATTCTGTCGTATCGAGTTTTATATTCAGTGGGTGTCAATACCGTTCAACCTGAAACAAGATGGTCAATTGTTTCTGAAAATCTATCACAGAATCTACATTTTCAGTTATTATTATTATTATTAGTAGTAGTAGTAGTAGTAGTAGTATACTATTATTATTTATTACGAGTGTAACCCTGCCCTCACAAATGACGGAACATATTTTAAAGGATTATTAGCTGTTTCCTCACAGGTTATTGTCCCTGATCGTAACAGAATGGCACACACACACACACACACACACACACACACACATATATATATATATATATATATATATTTCAGGAACTGTCAAAGAGCAAACACGCTGGAAGAGCTTTCAAAAAAGTAGTAAGATTTAATATCTAGTAATAAAGAAACTGAACAAAACAGACCCTACCACGCTTCTCTCTCTCTCTCTCTCTCTCTCTCTCTCTCTCTCTCTCTCTCTCTCTCTCTCTGAAAAAATATAATTATAATTTTTGTTTTAAATTAATTTTATTTACATTGCGACTCGGAAATTTCTGTTTCGAGAGTTTACTTCTTCATCAGGCAATGTTGACTTATTGCTGTGAAAATGATTTACATTTGAATGTATAAAACAATACGCTTGTTATTTAAAGAGATGGGGAAAGACAGAAAAATCTATGTGTGCGTTTAATTTAACTCATCAGAACTCAGTTCAACCTTTAAAATTTGAAAATATAGGTTATATTTTTTGAGAAACACATGTTTTCTTCTTTAAATCTTATTGGGAAAGTGTCAGTCAGTTGAGTCACCATTTAGACTGCTTTACTTCTGGCATGATGTATGCATTTTTGTTACAAGCTTATCGTCTTCGCTTTCTCTGTATCCCAGCATCTTTTTAAACAAAAAAGAAAGAAAACATTTTATATTTTTAATCCGAATTAAAAGTATCTTTAAATATGATTATAGGATGTTTATTTCGTGCATTTTTCCCTTTTTATTTTATAAACTATTAATTTGTAAAAATGATAATATCTATTTAATTAATATTATATTATAATACAGTACAAATTATCGGATATATGTAAGTTAATGGAAATTCTTTATGAAGAAATGTTTACCTATATTCTAAGGTGACACACATGATTCGGTTTTTTTAAAGGTATTTTTTAATATTATTTTTTGTTCAGATAAAACAGAGTGCATGTCTGTTTGTCCCATACGTTGTTACGTAATAAGCTAAGATTGTTAATTTTGATTCATGATTCCTACTGATCCTGAGAGATTCCAAGGAACCTTCCTCACTTTTTGTTCCTTTCCTTTTAACCTTAGGAAAGCCACAGAGAGTATGCGATTTCTGATAAAAGCTGTTGTTAATGTTAACGTCAGCTTCGCTTTTGTTTCGGATACTATTATTATATAACATACTATTAAAAACCTATTCCTTAATTAGAATTCTTGAAAATATATGTCAGTAATTTTTTTTATCAGTGGTATTCGAACATATTCCAGGTGTACAATTTGTGTTAGCTGTGCACTTTTGCATAAAAAGAGTAGAAGACATTTTATGCATTGCGTCATCCGTTATATTAGATTAAACAAAAGCTCTGGACAAATCTTTCAGGCATCATGTAGAAGAAGTCCTACAAAAGGAACAAACGTGGATGATATGTGAAAACAGAAACAGTTTGTTGGGTTTTAAGGAATTCTGAAGAAGACTCACGTTCAATAAATTCAACGAATGAACAAATAATATTTTCTGAAAAAATCCATGCGGAATTGATACTATTCTTGTAAATATTGACGAAACCCTTCAGTTTGTCGAAACTTCCATTGACGCCATTTTGAAAGAAATGATGCTTTGAGATGCCCAGCTATATTTACAGCTCAACAAAAGTTAAAAAAATTAAAAAAAATGTTTAAAAAAGTTTAAATGTTAATTAAAATATATATGTTTAAAAAAAATGTTTAAAAAAGTTTAAATGTTAATTAAAATATATATGTTTAAAAAATGTTTAAAAAAGTTTAAATGTTAATTAAAATATATATGTTTAAAAAAATGTTTAAAAAAGTTTAAATGTTAATTAAAATATATATGCTTAAAAAATGTTTTAAAAAGTTTAAAAAATAGAAAAATGAATCCTCAACTTCATTTTTCTGATTTTCTCAATTAAAAAAATATTTGTGTAGTGAATCTTAGGCCCCAGTGTCTAAAGCCCCAAAATTTTTTTTAAATTTTTGGCTCAATAAAAGAAATTAAAAGAAAACACTGTGATAAAGTAAAAAAAAAAATTATTACAATGCGAAGCAAAAGAATATTAAAAGATTTTCCAAGTGTAATCATTGCCTTTATCTATTTGCTCAATGCTTATATATCTGATTACCTTTGTTAGTTTCGTTGTTTTCGAACTTCTTCTTTTGTATATATTTTGTGCCTGGAATAACATCTTGAGATTTATTAATTAAACAAGACAACTTGAGTTCAAGTGAATTGCTACTGAATTTCCCTATGTATTAATCTATTCAATATTTTGTAGTGTTTCACGCCAAGCAAGACGATGATGCCAATATAAAGCAGGGATGTTACAGGGAGTGAACGCGAAAGGGAATGGGAAGATTAAGAATGGGAGTAGATTAAGCAAAGAACATAAATGGTTTCAAGAAGATGATGGTGATTGACGCTGCATTTAATTTTTCGAAGATTGTAATTATCAAGGGAATAAGTATTCCGAATGGAAATTCACAGATGTGAAATGTGAGACAAGAGATTGTTGGAACAAAAAACCGTTGTATCTAAGGAGTTCATCAGTAAAACGATGAGACTCAGCTGACAATCTAGTAGCACACATAATTTCATGTAGTCGCAGCATCAAGGAAAAAAGCTCATCGCAACAGTTGTCATTAAAATGTTCGTAGAAAAGACAGATTAAGTCATTGAGAAGGTTTCTGAAGGAGAGATGCCTCGTCAATATTGGTTACATTACAGACTTCTCTTTAGATTTTGTCAAAAGTCTTAAGATAAAGCACAAACCAGATATGGCAGTAGTATTCAATGCACGGACAAATGGTGAATTCTGACTGAAAATAGTTCAGCCACGTCATAATAACCAAATTGTCATTGTAGTAGACGCAGCCACTAATTCGATATAATTACTTCACTTCGTGAGTCCCAAAACACATAGAGGCTTGGGCACATAGGGTTTTGCATTAACCTTGCTGATGGTAGGCAGTAGTTTCCCTGTGATCAAATGAAAGCAGTTTTGATTTAGAGTCATTCAATTTATTTCTTACTACAATTAACCAATGATTGAGGGTCCTTTTCAAGAACAATTTTCAGTTTTAATTTGTCGGATCTGTCAAATTTGCTACGAAGACAGAAGTAAATGATGTTTCATCTACATAAATACCTAGATGGAATCTGATAACATCGTAGAGATCATTGATAAAGAACAGAAACAGCGTTGGTCTCAGAATAGAGCCCCCGGTAGGTAACCGCGTTAGTATATAAATATCTGTTTTACATAAGATTCATTAGACGATCTATTATAAACAATTGGATTAAGCCAAATATTCATCCTACGACTCTGTAGGCCTTGAGCTTGTGTAGAAGGCTAGCATGTCAAACCATGTCGAAAGCTTTCGAGTTGTCTATAGCGACAGCCGAGATTCGTAATTCTTAACTAGAGATGAGAAACAATTTCAGTGATGGCCGTTAACACGTCGGCGGTAAACCTGGAGAAATGGAGCCATATTGTTTGTCCAAAAGAAGGTCGTACGGAAAAAAATCAATTCGAAATTGATTAAAGCCTCGAGTACTTTACCGAATAGAATTAAGTAAATAATAGAGGGATAATTTGAGAGGTCAGCGGGTTTTTCCATTGTTCTTTAAACAGGAACTACAAAAAACATTCAACAAGATGGAAAACAGAAAGCAACAAGACATTTGTCATAAAGTATGTAGAGAACAGGAGCCAGCGCGAGAGCATATTTCTTTTAGACGTCGGCATCGGATGTCTTGTGGGAATCTAATTTAGAAAAATTATGCCTTGAACTAATTGTTGTAGATTCCGGGTGAGGAACCGCACAAAATTATGAAACACAAACCAGATAATTGAGATAGAAAAATAAGATATATTAAACGTAAAGTTTCAAACTGGAATGCAGGTTAGTAATCCAGGAATACGATTAGTAAGGAATATATATATTCAAGTCTTTGAAGTGATGCCGTGCTTAAATTAGTATGTCGACGTCGAAACTGACGGGAGCTGTGTAATACTATTCTGGCTGAGTGGCGCTCAGACCTAGTATGACTACGGACGCAGTATTCTCCATGAACTTCGGTATCGTTTGGTAACTTAAGGATCAGATACGGTACTCTCACTGTTTTCACTATGGCAGGAGTATATGTATACACAAGTCGAGTCCATTACCATAGAAAAAGGGAAGATCCCACAACACTAATCTTTGCTGATTTATCAAAAACTTTTTTGTGTAACTTTTTTGTGTAATTCTTTCGAAATTTTGGTTGAAGCCATTCTTGATTAAATGCCATATTTATAAATAGGATCAAGGAAGAACATTCTTATTGACTAAATATATTTGTTTTAACTTTTCAATAAAGTTAATCTTAAAAATTTATTTTTGATAAACGTTTTATTTATTTCAATCTTGTTCTTTGTGAATTAACAATGCACGTTTGTAGAGAACCGTTTGTGTTTACTTATGTCACACGATAACAAGGCCTATATTAAGGTAGATTTGTAAAATATGTATTTTATTATAATAGATTAAAATAGAAAATGGTTAAGAATAGTAAAATAGTTTAAAAACATGGGTTTCGTTTAACAAAAGTAAAAAAGAAAAGAAAAAATAAATAAATAAATAAACGCTTTTTCTTTTATAAGGAAATTTGTGGAAGAGAAGAGGGTATCAGATTACTGTTAAATCCTACCAGTCTTCCGGTAAATATTTGACAAATGATTTGATGTGATAAAAAGATAAACCTTTAGGAAATAGATTTTAAGTTGACCCTGTCAAAAACTGTCTTTATTGTATCTTGACCACACATTAAGAAATTAAAGAAAAGATAATAGAATTTTCCCTTTCTCCAGGCAATAAAAAAAACGCGTGGTTACGGGTAAAGTGTCAGGGCTATAAAAACATCCGGCGGCCTTAACAGGAAGCTTTATTAAGATAAAAAGATTTAAAAATCCTGGAAAATACGGGATGTCTGCCGGGATGCTTACACATCAAAGGAAGCAAAATTTAAGTACCTTGAAATTTTGGACTTATAGTCGCCAATGCTTATCGTCCGGTGGTCTAAGCATTTCCGGATTAATTTAAATAAATACAACTGATTTTTCCGAGCCGATCAGTTAAGTCAGTTAGTTGAGTGAGTGGAGTTGAGTTAGTTCAGCCGGGCGTGTGCTGAAGTAGAACTCCGTTCGTCTTGAGTCGGTCGGTTCGGCATTTGATCTCCGTTAATTAGAGTTAGAGCTGAGTGTCACATTCGCCTGCCCCCACTGAAAGACTAACTCTAAACGAAATAAAGCATCGTTTCAACTCATCCAAGTTGTTGAAGTTCGTTCCTTATATTTTAATCTTGTTCCCCCAGCTTGAGGCTCCGACTTTTTTAATCAACCCCGGCAACATCACAGCGTGGAGAACGGCCGCCGGAGAAATTGTTCGGACCGTCAACTGGGGTGTTACACTAACAAAATTTGTTAGTTTTTTATATTGACAAGAAAAACTCTAAAAACAAATATTTTAAAGGGTGCAGCATAATTACCTCTTACATATTAAACGGTCATACGGCAGAAAATCTCTAATTCCTAATTTGGCAGATATAAATTTAAAACAGAACAAAAGATTAAATTGATGAAATAAAAATAAATCTTCTAAAATAAATGTGAAATTTTCTAATGTGTTAACCTTTTTAATGATCATATAAATCAACGTTTTGATCGTTAGCGCTTAATTTTCAAAGGCAAAGCACGATGCTGTTTTTTCATCTTTGATAATTATGGCATTAATCCGCAAGGAAACTAGAAGCATTAACAACATTTTACGTGTATAAATATAAAATAAGAAATCAATACTTTTTCAACTAGGTTGTCTTCAGATAGCCAGCGTCTTCTTTTTCTCTCCTTGTCTGTCCGCCTATTTGTCTGTCTTTATCTATCTATCTATCTATCTATATATATATATATATATATATATATATATATATATATATATATATTATATATATATATATATATATATATATATATATATATATATGTACTAATCAAAAACCTAGTACATATATTGGTTTTGCTACAACCACGCTCTCCCGTAGACTTACATGTCATCTTTCTGATCAGAGTACTATTAAACAACATTTCTCTGAAAAACATAAACATGTAGGTAATATCAGACAGATTTTGGTCAACAATACGGTGATCCCTTCTCATACACACAGTAAGAGGAACCTGCAGATATTGGAGGCCATGTACATCAAATCAAAGCGACCAACACTCAATAAAATCAACTTTAAAACAGGAAATAACATATCACATTGCATTTGACTACATGGTTTTGTTGTCATTTTGCGCTATCCCGCGGTGTGACGTCATAAAACCGCATCGCAAACTTAAGAACTGCGTATATTATTTTTGGTAACTATTGCCGTTGCCAAGCGGAGTCTTATGTCAACACAAAATAAAATCGTCAGTGATGGTGGATTTTATAATATTTCAGTTTAAACAACCTCTCTGAAGATGGCTCATGTGAGCCGAAAGCTTAGAAGAAAACCAATAAATAATTATCCAAATGTTGGAGAATTTAAGTAAAGTCCAATCTGCAATACATTCAGGGTCTCTTTCCGATTATCTTTAAACTTTTCCTGCGGATGCTTTCTCGTCTCTATTTACTCTAGAAATGTTATTTTTGGATCTTGTTCTCCTCTAATCTGGTTGAGGATTATTATTCTTTCAATGCTTTCTTATTCAAGTCTTTCAAGGACAACAGTGTTTAAAATGAAAGACTGCCATTTGGGATGCCTCTGTAATAGAATCACTCACACATACATGTATAATGGCCGGTTTTGCAACACATCTGTTTGCTAGCGAAACTAGACAAACCCTGTTCCAGACGCTTTCTCAGGCATATTTGTGTTTTTTAACACCTACAGAGTCTACCTGTTGTTTATACCGCAGCTGTGCTGGGCGGATCTTAGTTGCAGTTTCTGCACATCATTTGGCGTGATCAAACTTTTGAACAATGCCAGAACACTCAAACCCTCGGTCATGATGACTTGTGACTTCGGGCTATCCTAACCATCGTCTGCTCAATTTCAGTCACAATTCTCGGATCACCCAATGGTACAGTTATGAAGCATTTAGCAATTGTGCGACACATTAAGATTGCATCCGCAGGCCGATTAACAAGAAGTTAAATTCATTACAGCAAGCAACGGTCTATTCCCTCGACTATAAAAACAAACAAGTTTTGTCCTTTATATTTTCAAAATATTTTTGTTAATCAAAGACCTATTAAAAAATAAGTTAAAATACAGTTACTTTTTTTCGCTTTATTTTCCTTTTAGTTTTCTTTCTTATACATCAACAGATTAATAGTTGCAAGTCTCAAAGGGAAGATTATGTGTGACCATGGTCTTTCAATATCAGAAACATCAATCTAATTCCTTTAACGTCGCTTGGCTAAAAACAGAGGCACGCAACGCAAATTGTCAAACCCAAGCAGAGATAAAAAAAAAAATAGGCTTATGACTTGTTCGATCTATTGATTATTGAGGATTCCTCCGAATATCAGCAGTATAGCCGCTAATTCTTGTGGCTAGCAGAGATTTATTCGGCAAACACAACCGTGACCGATTAGAACCGATAAGTCTCTTAACATATAAACACATTAATCAAATTTTGACAGTCTGTCTCTCCCTAATGTCCGGGATATTGTTTGGTCAACAAGATTTCTCCCCAACTCAAAAACTTATCACCTTAAGGAGTTGTCTAAAGCTTAGACAACTCTTCGAAATGGTTGATGAATCAGAATTTTTTAAAAAATTGCCTGACTATTGTATTTTATCATTCTAGAAATTCTTGACGGATCTTGAATTTAGTGCTTCTTTCGTTTCTATCTAATTGCTTATTGTTTATTAACCTGTTTGACGTTCTAAACTTTATATTGAAAAATGTTTTATTCTCCCAGAAGTCCTATTTCATGAAGCATTTTCTAATATTTATCAGGGCATCTTAAATTCTTTTTACACACCCGCTTATATCTTGGTAAAAGAATATCTCAATGGCTGAAAAAGGTGGCGACTTTGAATATTTAACCAACAGTTTTTTTTACTGCTAGCTTGAAAATTTATTGCCAAAAGAAAAAAATGTTAGAAATAAATAAATCAAGCACCAATATATTGCAGCCGCAAAAATCATTTTTTGTGTTTACAGAAAACAAATATTATATATCCTCTCTTCATTTTTTTGTTAAAGACTATTGGATATTTATATATACGAAATGAATTGTTTGAATATTATTTTTTATCGATACTCTGTTTTTTTAATTAAACAGTATTATATATTTATATCTACCAGTCTGATTACTTACGATAAATTGTTATTACGAAAATGTGTGCCATTCGGCAGGATTCGAACCTGCGACCCCTATTTACATAGGAGAAGCGACCATTTGATCTGGCAGCGTCTTAGACCCCTCAACCACGAATAGCCTCTAGCCTAAACGGGGTTTTAATCAAGCCTATATAACACAATTTTCGATTCATCGGAAACAACCATATCTGCTCTGAAATGTATCGTAATGTTAACAAATGTAAACATGTTAAAAAATAATGTTTCAAACAATTCATTACAAATTGTCGGTTGTTTATAATCAAGTTTCGTTAAAATATATATATATATATATATATATATATACTGATTGATTGATTGATTGATTGATTGATTAATACTTAGTTTTTGGTCATAATAGGGTTAGATCAGTACACATTTCTATTAAAAAGTGTTCGATACAATTATATTGTAGATCTTGTGAATATTTTCCATTTTTAAACGAGTTATTTTGCTACCCAGGTTTCTACCATTCAGTGGTGTCTTCAGGCGATTTGTACTAACTAATTTTACATTTTTTATTTTTTAAGAACGCTCTTGTAACGGTGTTTTAATTGAACGTTTCAAAAGAATCAAAACTAAACAAGTTATAGTTACACTAATAATTTAGATAGTTTCATAAAAAAACAAAACGCCAGAAATTTAAATAGCATCGTACAAAACAAAGCCACTAACAAAGAATGCAACTGCAGGGACAAAAATAAATGTCCACTTCAAGGTCTCTGCAACACAAAAGAAATAATTTACAGGGCAGAGGTGGCCAAGACAAAATATATTTGGGCTCAACCAAAGACACCTTTAAGACCCGGTGGTTTAATTACAGGTCTACATTTAAAATAGAAAAATTTAAAAACATTACAAAATTGCCTAACCACGTCTGGAAATTTAATTCAAAACATGGAACAGAGCCTGACATAACGTGGAGCATTTTAACAACAGCAAAGCCTTACTACAGTAAACAAATATGTAGACCGTGCAAAGAAGAAAAATCGGAAATTATGATATTCCCAAATAAAGACGCAACTGTTAAATGAAAGAACAGAAATTATAACTAAATGAATCCACACTAAGAAATACCTCTTAGGTTGATACAACCATGGATGAAAACGTCATAATCTGTTTTATTTTAAACATTGTGCGTTCAAAAATTCCCTGCCACGTGAACGTTCAAATGAAACACCTTTACAAGAGCGAAATAACTCGATTAAAAATGGAGTATGTTATACATCAACATAACTCCTCAATATGAAGTTATGGATCTCTTTTTAACCCTATATTGTCCCCTGTGGTGTAAAGGTCTATTGCCTTACCAGGTTAATTCCTCTGCAGCTGAGAAATTCTTCCTGCGATTAACCCACTAGCTGAGGCAAATGAATACATACCTTTCCTGTGCTGTTTTGTGCGAAAATAAGAGTAACGTCCTCGAGCCTAACGAGCCAATTTTACTTTCGGCCTCAATAACAGTTACGTTGCCCGTACTGTCCGAAATCATGTATATTTGCAATTATGTGATTTTGAAAATAAATGCATACAAAATGGTGACCAGTTAATTAGAAGATGAAATTGATCAAGTGACTATGTAAATCGTTGGAATAAAAACAGAAATATGCCTTCAATAAACAAAGAACCAATAATTGTAAGTCTGCTGCAATACAAGATATTTCAGGAATTCATTCATCGAACTATGTTTTACCCTTGAAACAAAGCAATAAATGTGTAATTAAATCGTTTAACCTAACAGTAATCTAAAGAGAAATAGCCTATAGATCTTATAACGGCTAACATAAAATAGATTTTTTATAAAAATACACTTAAAAGAAAAAGGAATAATTACAATCTGGTTGAATAAAAAAAAACGAAAATAGGTTTTAAATTATATCAAAGTACCATCATGAAAAACATCCCCATATTGAATGCTAACTCCAGTACTAAAATATGGATTTTTATTCATATTTAATGACTGCATGGTATGAATATATAGAAAAGAAACTACGACACAAGAAGAGGCCCTTTTGAATTTTTTACGTTTTCACTTGAAAAAAAATATTTTTGTTTATTTTCCCTTAAAATGTTTTCATTTACCTTGTCTCATAAAGTTATTAATCCAATCGTTTATTAGAAGGCAAACCAAATAGCCCTCATCAAGAACGGTTGTATTTACGTTACGTTAAACGCTTTGTATATCACCAAATTAAAACTTTAGAAGAAAAGAAAAGAATGCTGTGTGAACTACACTCATGGTTAAAAATCAATAGAAATATCACAGGACATTTTAAGATCAATAGGGACAGGGAAAAATGTATTTTTTTTAATGATGTGGTACATTAGATATCAGCTCGGAACTAGAAATCGGAGAGTCGAGTTCGAAATCCAGTCAATTTCGTTGCATTCACTTACGCGCAAATACCCATACGGAAGACATTAATTCGCCACTTCTTCATCCAACTATTGGGTAAATAACAGAACAGATTGGGTACAACCAGTATATCGCGGGAAAATCGTCTACCCAATCAGCCATGTCTCAAAAAGAATATGACTGACTCTATCAGGCGTGGCATTTAACTGAAATGGATGGCGGATAAGGCTTTGGGAGAAGTTTATTAAGAGCTACAAGGGACAGAAAGTTGTGAAGATCCATGATCGTTGATGTGTTGAAGGGATGCGGCACACAAAGAAAAAGATGCATGGACGGAATGAAATGTATGGCAGCACAAGCACGAAATATTTTATCAGTTTTACTCTCCAGACATCAAAGAATATTTTTAAATTATTGTAATACAATTTTTTTTCTTCTTCATGTGCCGTGTCCTTTCAGGAGGTAGGTGATTATAAACTTCCACTTGGCTTTGTCTCTTGTCGTTCTCAATATTTTTACTCTTGGTATTTCTCAGCACCGATCCGCCATCCATTTGTTCAGACCTAACAAGTACGTCTCACGCTTCTTTACTATGTCTCTCTTTCCGACCTGTGAGTATTACGTTCTCTAGGCATCTCTTCTTCATTACGTGTCCTAGAAACCTCATTTGTCACCTCCTAATATTTACTATGAGTTTTCTTCTCGTTTTCATCTTTTACAACAGCTCATTGTTTCACATGTGCTCCGTCCGTGGAATCATCAGTGTTCTTCTGTAAAACCACATTTCTGCTGCCTCAAGCTTCTCCCTCATCCTTGATGATAATGTCAAGCATTCACTTTCATAGAGAACAGATATTACATAGCAATCCAGCACTGTTTTCTTTGTCTCTAATGAGATTTTGCTGTTTTTCAGTACTTTGGTTAACTTCTGAAATGCGTCTTTGACCATGCCAATACGTCTTTGACCATGCCAATGCGTCGTTGACCATGCCAATGCGTCTTTGACCTTGCCAATGCGTCTTTGGATACCCATGCTGCACTTTCCAGCCTCTTTTAAAATACCTCCCAGTTATCTTACTTGTTTTATTTTAGTTTCTTCGATTTGTAGTTGGCATATTGGGCCTCTCATTTTGCTGATGACCATACATTCAGTTTTCTTGAGGTTTACGCTCAGTCCTTTCTTCTCACTTTCTTTTACTACCATTATGTAGAAGGTCCTGCATTTTTCTTTCCGTATCTGCTATCAGCACCATGTCATCCTCCTTCTGATATTGTTAAGATTGTAACCGCCAATGGCAAGGCTTTTATTTCTCTCATAATCTCTTCGCTGTACAGGTTGAAAAAATCCGGTGAGAAAACACATCCTTGTCTTACGCCCCTTTTCATTTTTGCATACATCCGGAGTTCACTTCCTATCCTGCTGATATAGATTCTTGATTATCCTAACATTTTTTTCGAAAATGTAAAAGTTGTCAAACATCTGTATCAAGTCCTTGTGTTGTACTTTGTCGAATGCGTTCACGTAGACTATAAAGCACAGATAAAGGTCCTTCTCTATAATAAACACATGTCTGTTTCCTTTGTTTGATCATCAGTTTTAAAAAGAACCTTTAACCACATATATAATTGAAAAAACTAATGGGAAACCGCTAGTATTTTCTTGATTTTTGAAAGATTTTATTGAAACGCACATTAGAATGAACATCACATCTATACATATAAAAGGCAAGATGTTAGTGTGTGTATCTGTCACCCTGTATGTCTGTATGTCCTTTATACAAATCCACAATTTTTATCCGATTCTCACCAAACTTCATACAAATATTCTTTAGGCTTCCGGTCAGGTCATATGCTACTTATTTTTCTGATTCTTTTCTCTAACCCGATATCGTAAATCAATACCCCGATATCCGATCAAGTCTGATCAAGATTAGGATATCACCCCATTTATCGTGGTTCTTTTTGCAGAATTTGCTCTAACTTGGTAAAATTATAGTTTCTAGTCTTAAACATTAGTACATCTTCCCGGACGACTCATTTTATCCGATATCGGAAATCAATAGCCCCGATATGCCATCGAATCTGACCAAAAACCGATACTGAGCCATCAATATGGCTCATTTTATCCAATTTTACTCCCGATGGGTACGATAAGTTTTCATGGATTTACTTAGGTTAGTTTATCCTTGGATAACTTATTTGACTCCGATATTGGAAATCGATACCCCGATATCCTATCGGGTCTGATCACAATCAGGTTTTTTGATCTTTTTTTTTTTTTGGCTTTTGCTTCGGGCTTGGCTCTAAGTGGGTATAATTATAGTTCTTAGTCTCAGCCATGATACCATTTACTTAGAGTACTTATTTAACCTTTAAAATTCAGTTTGCGACGGAAAACTTATTTGATACCGGAAATCAAAATTTGACTTACATCCATTCATTTTAGTAAGTTCTACGGCTTCGAGATCAACCTTTCAACAACCTACGTTTTTCATACCAACGTCCAAAGAGTCTGAGCTCCAGGACCATAGATTAGTTTTAATGCTTTCATTACATCCGAGCAACGCTGGGTTATACAGCTAGTATCTGATAAACCTGGTTTAACTTATATCTGATATAATTTCTTTAAACTATTTCTCCAGTTGATAACTAGTGTTTAAGAGATATTATGTAATGCGGCTGTTATTCTTTATTTCTCAAAAGAGGTGTTATTAGAAGTAATGAGTTTGAAATTTCGAGCGAGAAAGGTATATTCACTGTGATAGATTAAATCATTTTGAATAATGACAAATTTGTTTTTTATGTTAAACCTATACTTATAAAACATGGGGTTAGCACTCGGGAAATATTGACAAACAAAAACTTTCAGGTATTAAAGGAAATGTATTTGTAAAAAAAAATACCGACGAAACTTTTAGAAACATGCCATGTGTCCCTTTGGGTAGAGACAAATTATTTAACTTTATAAAATACGAGCATATAGAAAAATAAGTAAAACAATTTCAAGGAATAGACAGGCACGTTTATCCATAAGGAATCTGGAATGTAAAAGATTGAATTGAAACGGGGACACTTGATAACGTGCTGCAATATATATATATATATATATATATATATATATATATATATATATATAAACAGACAGTATAACCCGTGTGAGCTTTGTTATATAAGCAGAAGAAAAGATGCCTGCTGAAATGTTTAATGGTCGCAATAAAAAATATAAAGAACAAGAGAAATAGTGAAACTAGATAAGACACGAGGTAAGAATAACAAATTTACACGGAAAAGTAAAACTGAGAACAAAAATAAAACATTGCTACAAGGATCATTGGAGTTTGGAATTTACAAAGTACACAAAAATCTTATAGAGAAGAAAAGAAGATAAACGAAAGACGCATAACGAATTCTAAAGTATCAACAAAAGGATGTTGCTACGTAGTACATTGTAGTGACTCATATGCAAATAATTAAACAAACAGAATAACAAAATCTTTCTCATTTGAATTTACAGCATTAAGTAATTCCGCATAAATTATATTTAGTACGTCAATTCATACCAACCCATTTAACAATTGGCAACTACAATGGGTATTATTAACATTACGACCATTATTCCCATGTTATTATCGCAAAGTTTCAGCCCTAATCAACTCCAGTCTTCCTCAGTCTCTGATCCGGGTATCCAACTCAGAAGAATACCAGATGGCGCAACGACCGAAACTTGATAACAACAAAAAAGATGACGACATTAATCTGGGTGTAAATAATATAACTAATTAATAATTTTAAGTATCGAGAATTCAGAAATAAGCTATAAGGTATCGAGTCTCCGTTACTCATGAGTCTTCAAAATAGCCTAATGTTTTATAACTTATCCATCAAATTGATGCAACTGCAAATAAGTAGTTCATAATTTCTGTTTAAGAATGCGCACTCAAAACTATTAAAATCAACGTTGATTTAGCTGTTACCTATTTAGATTTACATTGTTCAATTCAGTTTACACTGCGTTATAGGTCTTCCCAAGAAAACGCAAGTAATTTGTGCATATATGTAATGTATAAAAACAAGAGTCGGTGTCTATAAAAGAAGATATAAAATGAGTAAAATTAATTGGAAACAGAAAGGTGGCATGAAATTTAAGATTTCTCATTCACGTAATTGCATACATGTAGGAAATCAATTCAGAAAATTGTTATGACAATGTATAAGAAATTAAATCAAAACAGAAATGGAATAGAGATACATCTAAAGTCAAAATCTCAATTTACATTTGAGATGGCTAAATATTCTGTATTAACAATTTATTTTTGTGCTAACAATTTATTTTTTCGTACTATCCTCTTGTAGAAACTCCCTTCCATCTACGTGCTTTCCGGCCAACTTTAATCGGCAAAGATTTAAATGCAATGTCAATGCCATCTACTCTCCTCCTAATTCATCTTTCATTTTGAACGTTTCCTAATTCATTCACACCCTGTAACACTTTGTATCTTAGTGGATTTACTAGCTTACATAGGGTGATATTGATTATAAAAGATCCAAGGAATATTTGACTATATTCTGGCATCACTTTGGTTATAATCTACAAAATAATGGAATGTAAGATGATTCTAATCCAATATTCACTTATTTAAAAAATATGTCGTCAAATTGCTAACCAAAATAAATAAACAAATAAACAAAATAAAATCGTGAAATTAACTACAGAAAGATCATAAGCGTTAGTTGCCAAAAGAAGAATTATTTATGTGAAAAGAAATCAGAATAATGAAAAGTTATTCAGCCCATTTATGCATGAGGACGAACTACAAGTACCCAGGAAAAAAGCAGCCAATTTATTCTTCGAGAAATTACACCAAGCTCTAATGGGCACCTCTAAAAGACCAGATCTGAATATTATGGATTACTGTATCTGATGTATACACCTAACTCAGTTGCCAAACCGTCGTTGTGACATCGTTTATATTGATCCATTAATGTGGAACTTAACTGAAGCTTGGAATAATATTCTACTTGACACTATCGCAAAGCTACTGTATCCTGATTATCACGCTTACATCTTCGTGTTGAACATTCAGACAAACGTTTCGAACTTCTACGATGATTATTAAGTTTGTGTATAAATCATTATAGCTAAATAAATTTCTTTCTGAGTTTATCGCCTTTCTTTATTAGATACCCTGTAGATGGGTATGTTGTTAATCAACTTCGGATAATAAAACCATTAGGCTTTTTTTAACCATAACAAAGGTTTCAACTCGATCATGGCTAAATTTTGAAAGTTATGCATAAAATTATTAATATAAGAAAAGATTGCTTAATGAGATGAACACCAATATCAGAATTTATGAAAACGAAAAATGAAAATAGAAAGATAAACGATCCGATTTGAAAAACTTAAATGAAAATAAAAGAAGACATGATAATATGGAAAGAGTTACAAAACGAAGGTTGATATATTCGAAGAGAAATTGAATCCCCAACAATATGAACGAAGGAGATTTATATAAGAACAAATTAAATCGAAATGTCATAAAATTATAAAATTCCTTTCCCGTCTTTTGAACAGAAGTAGGGGTTTATCACTTGTTCCATTTTTAGGACTGACTTTCAGTCTCTTCTAATGTCTACATCAGCTTTATAACATCTCTGCTGGAGTTCTGACATATTATTTTTCTTCTCTGCCAACGGGAGTAGAAAGGTTTGCCTACGTCCCGTTCAAACACCTCCTCAATTTTCTGAACATGAGTAAATGTTTACGCCTGCTTTCCTGATCATGATTTGGTTTCCGATGCTTTCTATTGACGGATCATTCGCTTATGTCTTTCCATTAACAATAATCTTGACTTCTTCAATTGAGATTTCATAGCCCCAACAACTTCACTTCTGTTTCTTTATTACAGTCATACAATAACACTGAGTAGCCCCCCACATTGAGTGGTTCTTGGGCTTTCTATTGGGTGAAGATTAGTAACAAAAATAATGTAGATTATGCAGAGACACAGGTAAGCCTATCATTCATGCTGTGTGAAAAACAATGCACTCTTCGTGAATATGCAATGGTTCATGCAAAGCAATGTCATATGCAAAAGTCCTGAATCCTGTATCAACGAAATGAAATCAAACCAACAAAGGAATACTTCGAAACAAGAAAGAAAAACGCTGGAACAATTGAGAACTACAAAATATAAGAATTATATTTATAATAATTTATATAAACGCTGTTCATTCTAGTAATTATTTTTACTGAAAAGAATTTTAGTATTTTTTTGTATGGAATAATTCTTAAAATAAGCTACAATTAACGTACCCCCAGGAGTTGTGGAAATATCATATTCGACATTCTTAGTTTCTTTTAGTAAAACATTCTCTTGATAATAAAATTTATCAGCTGCAGTGATGGAAAGAAATTATAATTACGCATTATAACACGTTATTTTAAGTTCAAAAAAAGTTTACATTCGAAATGTTATTATAATATTTATTCTGCATTAATAAATCATTATGACCAATTACCCTAGCCGTTAAAGACAATATATATATATATATATATATATATATATATATATATATATATATATATAGAACATCCCTATCAAGATACCATTGGTACCTAAAGGAAACAGAAATGACACCCAAAATAAAGTGGAAAATCTTAAAAGAAGCTAAAACATGTAAGTCCTTAAATGAACCATGTTCATAATGCTTATGAAAAACTATTTATTATTAGATCCCTTAAAAATAAAAATTTATTAAATAAACGTAACGAAATTAATGTCATATGTAGACATTGTAAATTATTCACATTAGAAAATGGATAAAACCTAAATTGAATAACATGCTCACCGACGAATTAGGTAAATATAAAAATAAAAATAAAAATAAAGCCAAAGATAGAATAAGTTAGTTGTCCTTTTTTAATAATCCCCCCCTTTGTATCAGGATAATAAACTTTACAGCAAATTGATAGATGTAGCGAAAAAATAGCAGTTCGGTGTTTACTCGAAGGAAAGCAGACAAGAGGGGAATAGGGTCAAGGAAAAAGAAAAAAAGAGGAGGAAAAAGTTGGTTAGCACGTAAATTCCTCGAGGTCAAACCCCGAGTGAATCTCCATTCTGATTAGCCGAACACACACACACACACAAAAAACACCCACATACATTCACAGTAAACCAAAAGTATTTGTCATTTAAATGTAAATCGTCTGCACAACCACACCAGCATTGCCTGATGATGAGAATTAATCTCGAAACATAGAAATTTCCATGTAGCATGAAAAATTGACACAACCATATATATATATATATATATATATATATATATACACTACCAGCCATAATTATTAGTCAAACCCAGTTTTAAAAAAAGATTATGTATGTAATACTATTTTTTGTATTTATTGCTAAGTGGATAATACTAAATGAAAAATAGAATGGTTCTTTTGTTATTACTACTTTGCAAAATTTTACAAAGCAGCCAGGAAGCCTTTGCTTCGGCCAGTCAATAATAAGGAGAGACTAACATAAGGAAATAAGCCCAAAACCGGACACTACAACAGTTTATTTAATGCACCTGTTATTGTGCAGTATTAACAAAGAACAATTCTATTTTCATTTATAATTATTTACTTATCAGTAAACACTAAAAATAGTATGAAATACATCATTTATTTTAAAGAACAGGGATAGCCTAATAATTATGGACAGTAGTATATATATATATATATATATATATATATAGGTAATGATGTAAAGTCCAAGAATGGCGAGGATAATCCAGAAAAATCTACTTAATATAAAGTACTAAGCGCTAGATCTGTATAGAGAGTTCGTAGATGTTATATATGGCAATATGCTATCTATAAAGAAAACCTCAATACATCATCTAAAGTGGTTATAAATTATACTTCAGTTCTTCATACCACACTTTATTCGTTTCGTTCGGTACAAACATTCATTCGACTTAAGAGAAAATATCTGTACCGAATGAAGCGTGATCTAAAGAAATCAACTAATTAGTTGGTAGAAATTAATTATAATTTATAACCACTTTATATGATGTGTTGAGTTTTCTTTTAGATAGATAGATAGATAGATTAAGTACAGTATAGATAGATAGATAGATTAAGTACAGTATAGATAGATAGATAGATTAAGTACAGTATAGATAGATAGATAGATTAAGTACAGTATAGATAGATAGATAGATTAAGTACAGTATAGATAGATAGATAGATTAAGTACAGTATAGATAGATAGATAGATTAAGTACAGTATAGATAGATAGATAGATTAAGTACAGTATAGATAGATAGATAGATAGATTAAGTACAGTATAGATAGATAGATAGATTAAGTACAGTATAGATAGATAGATAGATTAAGTACAGTATAGATAGATAGATAGATTAAGTACAGTATAGATAGATAGATAGATTAAGTACAGTATAGATAGATAGATAGATTAAGTACAGTATAGACAGATAGATAGATTAAGTACAGTATAAATAGATAGATAGATAGATAGATAGATAGATAGATAGATAGATAGATAGATAGATAGATAATGGGTGAAGAAATCGTTACACAATTTAAAAGTATCTATTCAATTTATTCCTGAAGCTTGCATTTATTTGATATAAAATAATTTCTGAGAAAATATTTTCAAACATAAAATGAGGAATAAATTATTAATAATAATGGAGAAAATTTATTCTCACTTATTGATTTCGGATTTTATGCCAGATTTTTGTGTTTGAACACCGATTCTCTTGTAAAAGCTTCGTTAAATATGACTTGGAATGTACTTCTGCTATTTTCTATAGCAATTTTCTGATATGCCAACAAGATATTTCATTAGCAGTTTTGTTATGTTTAAAAATTATCTAGACGATCCTTGTTTCTGAACATTTTTGCAGTGTCTATTAGCTTTTTGAAAAATTTCAGTTTTGCCATTGTAAGTTGTTTGTAGTTTTATTGTAGAATGTATTTAAAATGCTGAAAGAGAAACAGATTCTTAATTTCTAAATATGTTTATTACATCATGGCGTGTTAAAGGCTCTTTTTTAAAATAAAGGCATGTAATATTGTTCATTGCATAATGAAAACAAATGAGTCATTTGAGATAAGAAGAAACATATGGAATAAATGGCCGACCAAAGTAGTAAAAAAAAATGAAAAAGACAAAAGTAAATAAAAGGTATAGTGTTTACGACTTCAGGACCGGCCACAATATAAAAGGTCTTTGAAATTAGGTATTTCTCTATTTCTGACTTTTCTACCACATTCTTTATCCGAACACATTTAAAGCAAAAATAGGCATAAGAATCATATTAAATAAATGATATTTTTGCATAAACCCATGCGCATTTTCATGCATTTATATATTCAGACACATGGAGTAAAGTAATCGTAGTTTATTCTATGTCAATAGCTCTACTGATATTAATGCGTTTATATGTTTTTATATCTTATTTAGATGAGATGCCGCTGCGTGCACTTACCACGTTTTTCCGCGGACCGTGTCAAATGTTGAATATTTCCTCACCTCTACGATTTATTCAAATAAATCTCGTCCAGTCCTCTGTCTTCTGTCCTCGTGTCCAATCCCCATTTGGCGATGTGTGTGACTTCCCTGGTTAGCTGCTGGCCGATGTAGATATACATATGTAGTACGGTCTGACATGGTTAGCTGCTTGCCAGGGTAGATATACATATATCTCATCAGGTCACAAGCTTCGTTGTAATAGGTGTAGCTGCGAGTAGTAGAAAATCTCCTTCTCTGGATGAAAACCTGGATGCTGAAGAAAACTTTGACCAACAGGATCATATGAAACTTCGTTTATTGAACGATTTTTTTGGTTTGAATTTTATTGGCTTGAATTTGATAATTATTTTAGATAAATGTAAGATACATTAATTTAACATTTAAATTATCTGAGGTAACAGAATAAATAGCATAAAATAACCAAAGGAATCAACGAGACGAGTTCAAATCTGCCTTCTTCTGATGCATTTATTTTTCACCAATACACTTGATACGTATCCATTTGTTCTTGCCCCGGCTATGGATTAAATAGCAATGTATAGATGAATCATGCACCCCAGCTGGCAACCAGTGTAAGAAAAATAAAACATTTCATTCAAAATCCTGGAAAAATCAGATAAAATACCTCCACTATTTTCTCAAAAGTCAATACGGTTTGCAAACATTAAACATAAGAAAGATGTAGAGAACCGTGTCCACACATTTTCTGAAGTGACATGGAATTTAAATATGATTTAAATATCCTTGTAATCTAGGCTAGTCTTTGCTGGGTATTAGTATATAAAAAGAAAGTCTCTTAATTTAAATCCGCCAGACAGCAACAGAAATACACTTCCTTATCATATAATAAACAAATGAATCTGAAGAGAGCCAAGATGTTTAAATTTCTGAAGGGAGATGAAATTTAAAAACGGTTAAAAGCTTGTAAATTTATCAATAGCTTTTTACTTGTGTGAAATACATGACAGAATCTTTGATGATTTAATCAGAATTATATATATATATATTATTTTAATATTTATTTAATTTATTTAATTTTAATTTTAATGTTAATTTTTAATTTAATTTCTTTTATTTTATTTCTGGAATTTATTATGTTAGCTCTAATGATTCATATCTTTATATTATTTTATAAAATTAACTCTAATTTACGTGTAATGAATAATTTCTCTGTTTGTGTATGTGATCTCATCATATTTTTTTAATGCTAAAGAATTTAGCTTGAAACAATGTAACCGATGTCTGTTTCTGTCTGCAATTCACTTCTGGCCAAAGTTTAAAATTTCTCTTTCCTAGCCGTCTCTCCCCTTTCTTCCCTTTATACTTTTCCTCACTTGTTCATGTTTATTTTCCTCCTCACGTTCTTCCTACTACTTTCGTATCTTTACGTTTCCTTAATAGATTTATAATTCTTTTAATGCCAAAAGATTTCAGCCCAGACACCGATCTTAATATCTATCTACAATTCACATTCTGTCTATATTTAAAATTTCTCTCTCAATACTTTCTCACCAATTCTCCTCTTTACGCACTATTTCCTCTGTATCTTTACCTTTCTATCTTTCTTTTCCGTTTCTTGATTTCTCATTTTATTTTCTGATCTTTTCTACTCTCTTTCTTGTTCCTCACTTTTTTAATATCTTTTTACCACGAGAAAAATAATTCCTAAAATTAAAGGAAGTGATGTTTTTTAATTTGTTTTAATAAACCGTTTATTACCATCATCATTAACCCAAAGAGACATTGTTCTTTCAATGTCGAAACCAAATGTACAATTTAGTAGCAACGAAGATGAAGACAATAGTCCGAATAATGTATATAGTTTAAATACTACCTCATCGCAGAAATACAGACAAATCCTAAAATCATTTGTTTCAGAAAAATACTATTTTTTCAACAATATATCTTTCTTTATCAAATGCTTATTTTTTCTGCAAATATCAATCGAATAAATAATAATAATATAAGAGAAAAATTTGATATATAAATTCAGTTAATAATGAAACTAATAAATCCTCAGTCTCAATATTGTCTAAAGTTTTCTGTTGGAAAGATACTTACGAGAACATTGCATGGGGTATCTATAGATTTTTGAATTCCTATAAGTGAATCACTACAAGAGAATGTGAATGTTGAACACGAAAAGCGCTATTCACCAATAAAAATTGAAATATGTTTTACAACGTGTCATCTAGATTGTGAATGTTCTTAGTTACCTTACACCTAATAAGTATTTGTTATAGCTAGCGTTTAGCATTTTGGGTTGTCCTATTTTCTGTCACATTATGAGAATGAAATTTCAGATATGAAATATTAACTTAGATTAAATCTTGATTACATTATCAATCATTCAAAATGAAATAACCACTCGATCATCCTACTGTTCTTTCTTGTCTATAAGAAAAAACCCTTCTGAATAATTCAGTTGATAATGTGTATTAATGCTGAATCATATTAGTTCACAAATTGTTTAAGTGTAAATCTACAAAGGCAATTATTTTCCCTCCTATTTAGTAAAATACAAATATTATGACAAATCACAATTAATCAATTTTATTTAATATATCAATTTTATGTCACTCTAATTCCAGATTAATTTTTATTGGAAATATGATGCTTTCGAAAAGTTTATCCATTGTTTTTTTCTATTTTATTTTTATGTTTGTCTTTTGTTTTGATATTTGTGAAGCAGCACTGATCATTTCATTTCCTCGTCAGATGTAATCTCAGATAAAACGGGTAAGATAAACCACCAGCTCATACAATTATTCCAAGTCTCACACACCGACGTAAAAATAACAAATCTATCTATCTATCTATCTATCTATCTATCTATCTATCTATCTATCTAAATAAATAAATAAATAAATAAATTTATATAAATATATATATATATATATATATATATATATATAAAGATATTCATTCTGTTCATATATAACTATCTGAATCTCTCACACAGTCTATCTCTCTCTTAATCAATATATCTATTTAATTATTTATCTATCTCTCTCTATATATAATTTATTTACTCTTATGTAGCCCTCTGGAAATCAGTGGCGTTACCGCCTTGCTTGGGGTGATACCATTAATATATATATATATATATATATATATATATATATATATATATATATATGGGTCCGAGAGTTCACCCGAGTTCTTAAATACAACAGAAGAGGACTTCCAGCATGCAGGAAAACAGGAAGCAGAAAAGCAGTAATTAGAGTTTAGAGAGGAAAGAGGAGAGATCAGGGGCACATTTCTTAAGGACAATCACCGGGATTCCATCACCACCGCTCGCCTTATGGAGGTCGAGTTTTGATGTTACCTTAGATACTACTGTCGGGGTAGTGTATACATCTTTCAGTTTAGCCTCAGCTCTAATCGAGAAGTCAGGTGTGGGTACTCCAGATGAGTCAAATGTGGAGTTTTCTGAGAATCTGAGAGCAAAGCACTCGGCCTTGTCCGCTGATGCAGTGAGGACCTCAAATTCATTGATTAAGTGAGGGATAGAGGATTTGCTATTGTTCAGCACCCGTTTGCATAACCGCCAATAGACCTTCGAGGAGAACTTTCGGTCAGTTATGCGCTGTTTCATTCTCTCAGCAAACAACCGCTTAGCGTCATTCAGGATCCTCTTGTACTCATTACGAGCAGACGTGAATAAGCACCTATTATGGTCAAATGTATGTCTCCGAAATAGTCGGAAGTAGTGGTTTTTGTGGGCAATGTCGGCCGAACAGGCAGGAGCGAACCAAAGTGAGAAATGAGATTTGAGACAAAAATTCCTGGTAGGTATGAAGGCATCAATCCCAGGAAGAAATCTAAGAGGCGCAGTCATCAACTGGGTGATCGAACACTTTTCCCCAAGGAACGTGGCATAGAAAATCGCGAAATGCGTCCCAGTCATATCTTTGGTAGATATATTCAATAAAATAAAGTCCATCATTCTTCTGCCAGCATCTGAATTTTTGCCAAATAGGATTTATTTTGAACCTCTCGTAGTCAAAAATTAATTTTTTGGTATGGTGATTAAAATAGCAAGAAAGGCACTGTATCTATTTTGATTGTTTTATTTTTACTTAAAGAGTCCCAAATACTTCCAAGATTATTTTCAGGGGCTTAATTTGTTGGATTTCGTAAAATTTAATCGCATAGAACATTTGAGCTTTAGCACATTTATACCTTTTCATGAGTCAAAAAAAATCATATTCATGTATACATTCACTAATAGAAAAGCTGTTTTCATGAGAGAGTTGGCTACCTAAATTTTACCATCTCAAAAACAAAATAAATACAACTTGATATTTATTAAGTAATTAGGAACAAAAAGAAAAGCTTAAAGGTTGATCTGATTCTGTTTTTTACAATAGTATAAATTCGGGTAAATTTTGCCTTTCTCTTCAGAGAGTCACAAGTCGTATACCGGATTCAAAGTCCAGGTGACCTGAAGTTTCTTACTCCCTCACCTTCTCTTTGGAACTGCATTCATTGACCCTCCTTCTTCATGTACAGTTAACAAAGAAAGAACATCACAGAAAGCTACTAGTCGTCTAACTAACGCCAAGCCCAAATAACCGACCCTTTTCACACACTCTCACATACTCTTGCACACCGCACTAATTGAGTCTCCCCTTTCCTCATTTACTTGTCGGCAAAAAAGAAAAGGAACAAAGACATCTTTTCCGTTCGCTTATTGCAATTATACAATTTCACAAAGACATCAGATTTATCTGTTATTCACAAAACCGTTTCGTATGAATTTACGAAAACTGAACTCTTCAACACATATTCCAACGAAAAGCTTTATGCAGAACTTTCAAACATATGTCTTTTTTCAAAACAACAAAATGGATGTCATTCTTCTGTTAAATATATTTAGGCACATTGATACAAACGAGACTTTTATTTTTTTTTTAAACTTTCTGTTTCTTTGGTGGCCTTGGTTATATTTTATACAAAGTAATTTTTTAATCATAGTCAACGCTCCATACAGATTGTTAAGACCTAATTAATTTATAGTATCTGTTACGAAAAGCTGATTGAAATTTATAAAGTGTAGGGGAGATAAATTCATTTTTATTTCAATAAAAGTTGCAATGCTCAAATTTTAAACTATTGTGTTTAAAGATATACATAGATATAAGAACACACTGTTACAGGCCTTTTAGAACATTGTTGCAATACTGATAACTCATTATCTTTAGTGTTTGTTTTAACTTTTTGAAATAGATGGCTTTGAAAATTTGAAGTATTTGTTTTATCGTGCCCAGATGTTAACATAACATCCCGTCCCTCAAATCAACTTGTAAACAAAGCATTCTTTTTAACCGGAAGTCTGCACATACCTACGCATTTAGAGTATCCGGATGTAAGAATAACATTTAGATGGATAACACATTGAAATAACTACATGGATAAACTTTTCCATTGTTTCATGTAAACAGGTTACTATACACACCTTTCAAATGTGTAACATTTTCAAGTACATGTGGCTCACCGAGTAATTAAGAGAGAAAAAAACTTTCTTCGTTAGACCATTTGTGTGAATCCCCTTCCTCTATATATCTGTCAAGATTATGTTGAACGAATTTGAAAAAAACATAGTGAACTTGTTTAAAAGCAGTTGAGCCGCAGTTTTTTTTTCTATTTTTTTAGCGAAGCAAGTAACTTTCAACTCTTTCTAATTTTTTGTTTAGTATTTTTGTGCAAAATAAAATTCGGTCTGTGAAACTTTATCTACGATCTCTAGTCGTGTCTTGTTGAATCACGAAACAGTAATACTTTGCGAAGGTCGACATTCGTTTATTTCGTTAGCCAGCTCTGCAACAGTTTTTATTATTTTCGTGGACTATGAATGTGTCATCAATATTTCCCTAAATCGTGAATGTAGACAAAACTGTTCATTTAAATGTTGTACAATCGATGATCAACCAGACATATCTAACGTAAGTCTTCTAGAAAGTATTGTCTTCGTGTGACCAACGTAGATATATAGATATATATATATATATATATATATATATTTTTTGTTAGAGATAGAATCTCCGAAAAGACATCTAAAGTGATAAACAAACTTGTTTTTTTTGCAAAGCGCTAGTCGCTAAAGAAGAGTTATTGCGGATGATTAAGTTATGATCAATTTTTACTGGGAAGTATGTTAAATATAAAAAGTTGATATTATTACGGTTGTTAGAGGAAGTATTATGTACTCTGTTATTTATCTTAATATTTCTAATGGCTCGTCTAAATTGTTCATCAACTCTGTAAAAAGAAGTCATTATTTATGAGAGTGTATCTAAAAGTTTATTTCATTCAGTCTAGAAATTCTTTTTCGGGGAGGAATTAACCTTTGTGAGGTTTATTACATTTTTTATAATCGCTATTTTGTAGTTTTAGGATTTCACACTTACCATTGAGAGTGCACGTACTTGTTGTTGTTTTTTTGTATGGGAATGTAGTTCCTTTATTACTATTCGTGTCTATCAATATGTCGAGAAAATGAATTTGATTATTATCGTTAAGTACATATGTGAACTAAAGGAAAAGATTTTTAATTTTTTTTGTAGTTTGTATATTTCTTGTAGGCTTTTGAGTAAGATGATAATATCATCTACATATCGTAGGTAGATGCAGAGTTTTTAAAATTATTAAAGTATTTTAGTTTCAAGGTTAGTAGTAGAAAAATTACTAACAGTTGGACACAGAATTGAAACTATGGAAACATTGTTCCGTTGTACGTATATATTGTTTTGGTAGTCATGGAAAGAGACTTCAGTTGTACAAGTCAAGAGTAGTTTTCGTAGTAGGTTAGGTGTCATTTTTAATGGTGGAAGAGATGGATTGTTGTGAATGTGTTTTCTTCTTTTTTTAATATTTTAAATCATTTACCTCACTGGGACATTGGTAAATAAATGTTCAGCATAAATTGAGTCTATGGTTTCATTATTAGGTTTGGGTTTTTAATATTTGGATTAAATCGAGTGTTTATATGATTCTATATTTACTATGTACTATGGATGATGCTATTATATATATATATATACCAGGATCTATCCGTATGTCACGGTTAGGTCCTGGTATCATGATATATGTTTAAATGAGATCGGATGAAACTGTTGTAGGAAATCAATCAATCTTCTCATTAATGTTTTGCTGATGTGACCAATGTAATTGCTTACAAATTGGAATTGTTAAGGAACAACTTCTTCAAAGGACATATAAATTCGTAAACCACACTGGTTCTCTGCGAGTGGATTATTATTATTATCAGATTAGCAGTTTTTAATTTTTTTGTAATAGATAATTTTTTGGTAATAGATAATTAGTTTCATTTTCTTGCTTAATAGCCGGTGTTGCATAATTTCGAATATAACATAACATCAACATGCAAAAAAAGATTCAAATTAATGGACGCATTACTAATAAAAAAGAGAAATCCTACACTGATTATTATCAATTATGAATACGGTGACAATGTGCTTACCGTGTTCGGAATATAACATACACATGGCTCTATATACATAAATTTTACACATATTTACACGTAAAATAAAATTCATTCTCGATAATAGCTAAAAGTATAGCCGAAAGCGGTCGAAAATGCAAAACTTTTGTAAAATTCTTATATAATTTGAGTTCTGTAAAGAATCATAAGAACTCATGAAAAATTTTATAAAAATTAACTTCCTCAAGCTATGGATTAAACAGTAGGATATATTGGTTTTTATACCCTTCTTTGGCAATCAGTCTAACAGGGAAAGTAATGGAAACCTACTGCGGAAAATATTCTGCCCGGTCAGTCATGTCTTGAAAGAGACATGATCGTTTAAGCGTGTATCACGTCTAGCGCTTTACTGATTAACCATATAATCCACATATTAGTATATTCGTTGGGAATAAATATATCTATCTCAGTCATTTTTTTCGCGATATCTTTTTTTGCTATTTTTGATAATTTACAAATAATAAACAAGACAGATTAAATGAAAAAATGAACGAAAATTTGTAACTTCGGACGAGTTACGCGAACAGAAATAGGGGAAAAAATATTTATTTTTACGAACCTACACTAATCTTGCATGTAGCATTTACCTTAAAACAACTTAATTATTTTATTCCATGTTATATAACACTAATATGTCACCGTTTTATTAAGTGAAAAGGCGACAGAGTAACATAAAAAACATGGATAGTGTGACATAAAACACAATGACAGGGTAGCATATAAAAAAGGTGATAGATTAGCATGTAAAACGGAGTCAGGTTAGAATATAAAGCTTGGACAGAGTAGCATATAAAACAGTGACAGATTAGCAAAAGAAACTGTAACAGAGTACAATACAACACTGTAGTAGAATAGCATATAAAACGGAGAGAGAGAGTAGCAAATAAAACGGGGACAGAATAGTCTGTAAAACGGAAATAGACTAGCAAGTTAAAAGGCGGACAGCGTATCATATAAAACCGTAGTATAATTAGATTAAAAAGAAGAGAGTATAGCCTAAAAAAGAAACAAACAATGAGGAAGGAAAGAGCAACATATCAAACGAAAATAGTACACCAGTGTAGAATATAAAGCGAGGACAGAATAGCGTGTAAAACGGCCATGCTTCCAGATCCTTTCATACAAACACAGTCTTTCCCTAAGGTTCTATACAAAGTCCTACGCTTTTCCTAATCTTCATCAATGATCTTCTGGATGTAATCAGTTCGCGAATGGGAATCTATGCAGATGACACCCCATTTACTCTCGTCTACGTAAGAAATCTGCTAAAGCTAACAAAATAAACGTCGCTGCTGCTCTTGGAAAGAACCTTGAATCTGCGATGAATTGTGGTTAAGAAAGTGTTCGTAAATTTTAATGCTTCCAAAATGAAGCTGCTCTCGTTTCACCACCATATAAAAACTTTTCTACCTTCATTCAGTATGGATGACGCTAGTCTTCTCGAAAGCAACCCACTGCACCTACTTTGCCTAACTCTCTCAACCGACCTGAAGTGGTACGACTACATCGACTCAACAGCTATATCTACCTAAGAAGGTCGGATCACCGTGTCGAGTTTTTCTTATCAGAATTCATGTTGCGCATTTATAAATCTACTAATCGTCTGTGCATTGAGCACTTTTGACATGTCTGGTCGGGTGCCCCTGCTGTTTATCTTGGGCTTCTCGACAAAATCCAAATGAGGATCTGCAGCGTAATCGATCCCGATTTAAAAGATCGATTTCAATCACTTTCTCACCGCCGGGAAATAACTTCCCTCTGCCTTTTCTACAAATACTTTCATGGCTTCTGCTCTGACAAGTTTATTTCCCTCGTGCCCAGACTCCATGATTTTATTCGTACTACTAGATTGACATCTAGGTCCCACCCTTTTACCGTCAAAGATTACATATGCAACTTCTACTCTGGTAGATGTTTTTCTCGCACTTCTCGACTGTGGAACACCCTTCCATATACCTGCTTCCCTGATAGCTACAATCTCAAAAAGTTTAAATGCGACGTCCATTGCCATCTACTGTCTCCATGTTTCTCATCTTTTCTTCCTTTATTCGACATCTCCTGTACCTTGTTTTTTTTTCCATTTTCTCATTGCAACCTTTTGCACAACAGTTGCATTCCTGTCTTGCTTGGGTTGAAATGATTATAGAAACAAAAATAAAACGGCGAAAGTGTTAAAATGTAGTATAACACATCGATAGATAATGATAAACAATTGTAACAGTGTAGAATGAAATTGCTACACTTTTGCCATTTTGGTTTACAAGTGCCTTCTTAAAATTAAAATTCGTCAATATTTTTAGGGTAAGAGAGCTCCAGTTTTTTTAATTCCTTGAAAAACGAACCCAGATTATAACTTGTAGCGTCCGGAATGTCAATCTTTGTTGTCTGACATCAGATATTTACAGATTGATTGATTATAATCGAATTATGTTTGTGATTGCAATAATCGATCAGTGTCGCTGATATCTTTGCATGAAATGTGACATATCAGCATCATCCATTTTATGAAATTAGATTATCTTCTAGATTTTATAATCACTTCCAGTGTCTAGACCTATTTATATATTATTCTTCTTGATTTTATAATTACTCCCACGTCTGGGCCTCTTTATAGATTATCTTCGCTCTTTGCTTTTCTCATCTACGATGTTCAAAATCAGTTATAAGAAGTCAATGCTGAAGTCGCTTCAATAATCTTTGTCAATCTTTATGCAAGTGCTATAAAACTTATCGTTGAAGCTATTTTGTGTCACACTCAAAAATTATATATATTTTAACTTCTACAATTTTTAATTTTTATTCATATATATATATTTACATTGAAAATATATATTAATATATGTATGGTTAGGTCTTGAAGGCTATCACAATGCGTTTAGTAAAATAATAGAAGGTAAAGAAGTTGTTAAATATTATCTATTTATTATGCGTTAATATTTCGAGATTAAAATACCATCATCAGAATGGTAGGAAAGCTTGTGTTCGAGTTTCGTGCCTTTCAACAAGTAGCAGCCAACATTCTTGGCTGCTACTGCTGTCATTGATTGTAGTGCGTGTGTGTGTATGTAAGTGTGTTAAAGCATGTATGAGTGTATGAGTTTATGGTATATATATGTGTGATTGATAGTTGGGGCCTTTTTACCGGCTGATGATATCAATCTGCTTTAATATGTGGTTTATCTAAGTATGCGTTGACCTGACCGATAGTTTGACTTTTGCCAAAGTGGTAGAGGGCTTTGTTTTATGACCTGATGTTATATCTGTCTGCTTTAATTGGCGTCTTTATTGCTACAATTTTTTTTTTTGCCATCCTGTATTCTTTCACATGGGAAAAACGTATGGCAAAGTGGAAAAATGCTTTAAAATGCGATGAAGGAATGAGGGAAAAAACGTTTTCTACATTGTTATACAATTTCCCCAATATTTACATAGATATACATTTAAACAGATAGATAGATCATTATTTACACTGTTCAGACTGTTGTCTTCACCTTTATTGCCATGTTTACGACGTTTTGACCTTTTTACACTACGGACTTTTTCAAATGCTAGAAATTGAGAACCGAACCTTTTATTTCGATCTCTAGAGTCTATAATTCTCATTCCATTATCTTCTAGATTTTATAATTACTCCCAACGTCTAGACCTCTTTATAGATTTATTCTTTATGGATTATTTATTTATTCTTTATAGATTATTAAATCAACTCTCTTGTTCCTCACTGATGAAGCCAGTTATTGAATTCACAACTGTTTGTATTAAGTCAATGGAACTTGACCCAATGCCCATATCAACTTAAGGAGATTGGGTTAAAGGGACATAAGCAAATGGCATCCAGAAGTGACATCGCACATGAAATGCGAATAATCGAAATAAATGGTTTGGTTCAAAATAAAGGTAGCACCTGAAGAGGGCCGGAGCGTACAACAGACGAAACGTCGTAAACATGGCAATAAAGATAGGTCAACAGTCCGAACAGTGTAAATAATGTAAATACTACCTCTTCTCAGAAGTATAGACAAATAGATAAATTTAGCTGATTTGACAGACATAGCATATATGTTACATTATCAAACTGTAATTTATTTTTACGATGAAAGATTATTATGGTGAGTTAAATAACAAATTGTGTTCCGATTGAGAAACATGCAAAGAAACCATTAATTCTTCATTTATTTATTTGCATAAATTCAATAATCAATAGATAAATATTATCTTTTCTCTTAACGGAAGTTTCTGTCTCAAGATGTATCAATATCTGAATTGCTATGTGAACCATTGCTTCTGGCCATAATTGATCGATTTGTCAAAGATTAACCCCGCCCCAACAAAAAATATTTAGAAAGCAACAAATATGTAGATATAAATAAAGAAGAACTTAGTCTCGCTGCAAATTAATTTTGAAAAAAATTAATAAATAAAAAGGAGGAAATGTGAATATTGACAAAGAAAGAAAGAGATTGGCAGCCACAATTTTGACATGCAATTGCATTTTTTGTTGATAATATCCTTTCCATTGGAAAGAGTCAATTATGAACGCAGCTAATATTTGCCGATAAACCAAACTATTAATCCGGCCGGTGTTTACAGATAGACCAAATTATATATCCAAGGAACGTTTACCAATAAAACTACTATAAATTTGACCAATTTCTGGTGATAGACCAAACTATATATTTGGCCAATTGTTTGCCAATAGACCAAACTATAAATCAGGTTAAAGTTTGCCGATATACCCAACTATAAATACGGTCAATGTTTGACTATAGAATCAACTATAAATCTTGCTAATGTTTTCCGACAGAACTAACTCTAAATCCGGACAATGTTTACCGATATATCAAACTATAAATCAAGCCAAAGTTTGCCGATATATACAACTATGAAAACTGCCAATGTTTGACTATAGATCCCACTATAAATCTGACCAACTTAGTGTTGCTGCAAATTAATTTTGAAAAAGAAATCATAAATAAAAAGGAGTTAATGTGAATATTGTCAAAGAAAGAAAGAAACTGGCAGCCAATATTTGACATTCAATTGCATTTTTTGTTGATAATATCCTTTCCATTGAAAAGAGTCAATTATGAATGCAACTAATATTTGCCAATAAACCAAACTATTAATCCGGCCGGTGTTTACCGTTAAACCAAATTATAAATTTAGGCAATGCTTACCAATAGAACTACTACAAATTTGGCCAGTTTTTGCCGATAGACCAAACTGTAAATCCGGATATTGTTAATTGATGAAACCAACTCTAAATCCAACCAATGTTTAGCGATAGACTAAACTATAAAACAGGCCAAAGTTGGCCGCTATACTCAACTCTAAATACGACCAATGTTTGACTATAGAGTCAACTATAAGTCTGGACAATGTTTACCGATGTATCAAACTATAAGTCCAGCAAATGTTTGCCCATAGATCCAACTGACCATTGTTTTCTTAGAGATTAAAGTATACAATGGACTTGTATTTATCTATAGCCTCAAGTAAACCTCACTAATATTTACCTTTTGGAGACACAAACCAACAAGAAATTAACGCTTTAGTGTGAAAAATGCGAATGACGAATACATGTTCGTACTCTTGTAGGCGCGACGCAGAAGTTGTATTTCTTCCATATAAATCCGGATGGCATATTTCAGTCAATCACTGCCCGAATAAATTAATGGATAGCCTTAAGATCCAGCAATTGCTTCAACAAAGTGTAGATAAAGAAAAGCAAGGTCTTTTTGTCGACCATTGTTACTGAAAGCCACGTTTGATTTTTCTTTGATACATTTTCAAATACCCAAAATGTAGGACTTCGAATCTTGCCAGAGAGCGTAATTCTTTTTTTTAAATAAAAATTCTCGAACAGTCAGGCCGGTAAACGAGAATAAATAAAAACCCAGTTTACTAAATAAACAGAAATCTTTCGAGGCTGACAAAGCAAACCTCGCTGCTGATCTTGGAAATACAAATGGTAATGAAGATTAGGACTATTGTCCTCATCCTTATTATCATTTGTACGACGTTTCGACCGTTGTACACATTGGTCGAATTAATGTTTCTCTTTTTCTCAGAAAAGAGAAACATTAATTTCTCTCATACATACAACTACAGAAATATTATAAACTACTTTTCTTTCAGATAAATATTCAATACGAAAAACAGACATAAATTAATGATAATTCTTACTAACTGTTATGGTGCCATATCTAAAGGAATGGAATCTATCTCCGTCAATCAATACTAAACTAAGTGACTTCTGGGAACGCAGCTGTGAGACAATCAAGACGTTGTGTAATTATACCGTTCGGACTCACGCTACTATTTTGAAGATTACTGACACTTATTATTGTATACATGTTCTTTTATTCTAATACATTGTTTGAACCTACCTTCTTGTTTCCCTGTCTTACTTTCGGGCCCTAACGTGGTCACAACAACTTGGCGACGAAGATTTCGCCACAACACTAACACTCGTACAACACGGGGAAGTTTATTCCCTCTTCAATAACAAAATTATTGTAAAGTGTAGCTATACTCTTATTGAATATTGTGTTCATTCTGTGTTCTTTTAAATCTATATGTAGTGGAATTTTCACAGAGGCCGTAGTTCCGCAACAACCTATAGACTCAATTATAAATCAGACCAATATTTACGCGTACTCTCAAGTATAAAGTAGATTAATACTTACTTATAGTTTCAGGTTTAAAACAATCCAACATTTAATGATACATTACGATATAAATAAAAAAATGGTTTCTTGTATACTCATGTATAATCTGAATCAATGTTTATATATTGACTTAAGTATAACATTGATTAATATTTGCATAAAAACTCAAGTATAGGTTCGACTTACCTTTTTCCAAGCATAAAATCATCCAATATTTGCTGATAGAACCAAGTATAAATCTGAACAACGGTTAGAATCAAGTATAATAACAAACCAACTAGGTTTGAGAAAATTCCCCAAACATAGATATGTGGAGGTCGTTTTTTTTATCAAAACTTATTATTGGAAGAAAATGTAATAGTTGCCAGCCGATGCCAATTTTGGCAAAGTCGTTTTCATTTTAAAACGTTTTGATCAGTTACGAAAAACCGAAAATCAAAAAACGAAAGTGAAAGAATTGCAAAATAATGATCATTTGAAATTATTTTTATTTCCGATTTAAAAAAATTTATTTTGAATTACAGCATTTGTTTTGAAAACAAACAAATGGTCATCCGATTTTGATTTTCATTCAGCCTCTTGATTACCTGCTATTTACAATAATATGTGATAGGACAGCATTACTGCCTTTCGTGGGGGTAAGTATTTTAGATAAATATGCTCTAACATATAAAGATCTGACCAGTAAATACGCTATTATAAACCTGTAAAGCGATTAAAAATATTCAGTAACACATCACTCAATAAATACCGGGCCTAACTAATAAAACGACAACTTTTAGACAAAATTCAACTTTATTCATCAACATAGTCTCCTTCTATGGTGATACACTGATTCCAACGCTTCTCTAACAATTCAATGGGTATTTTGTAGAACGATTTATCTTTGGCCTAAAAATACGCCTCAGTTTCCGATATCACTTCTTCAAATCTCTTTCCCTGGAACATTGTTTTGAGGTCTGGAAACAGCCAGTAGTCGCTGAGGCCAGACCTGAAGTATAGGGTGGATGAAGAAGCAATTCGAAATGCAATTCATGAAGTTTTGCCATCGTTGCGATAGATATGTAAAAGGGGGTTGTCTTGGCGAAAGATCAATTTTTCTTCTTCATTTATGGCATTTTCTAGCAATTCCTTCCTTCAGACGAACAAACAAAGCTATTGATATTTTCCATTCTCAAGGGAATCGATAAACAAAATACCTTGCGCATCCTAAAATACAGAGACGAAAAAAGCCTGCTGATGTTTGCGTCATTGGTCGATTTGGTCAGCTTTCACCTGCTGCTATCCACTCAGATGACTACCGATTTGACTCCAGATAGACGTCTTGGTTTCATGCTTCATACATGGCATATATTTACGCAAAAACGCTCTGAATCATCGAGGCGTTGTTGTTTTTGATCGACTCTGAGCAGACGCAGCACCCACCTTGAACACAGCTTTCTCCTTTACAAATTTTCATGGAAAATGGTGAATACAGTGCCTTCTGGTATGTTCAACTCCTCTGCTATTTCAAGGGACTCTAATTTACGATCGGCCAAAAAGAGTTTGCGGATTTTTTTTCCGTGTTTTCCAGGACAACTGTCAATTTTGAGCGACCTGAGCGTTCAGCATCATTTGTGTCTGTATGACCGCGTTTAAAGTCGGCACACCACCTCTTAATCGTTGTTTTTGACGGAGCATAATCTGAATTACATTTATGAAACTATTGCTTTGCTTTAACATTATTTTTCCTATCAGAAACAATGCTTTTTCAACACGTGAATATCAGATTTTTCCATTGTTTTTAAAATTTGCGACAGTAGCTACACTTTGTGAACTAATAATCCGATTGAGCCTAAATTGCTTCGAGTGCCATTTGAAGGTTAATACTTCATAAAAATTTTATGAATTATTTATTAGTGGCGCTATCTATATAACAGGCCCGGGACTTACTGAGTTATGTGTTAAGTTTAGCACACCAAAATGAAACATAAAAAGCTGTATTAGTTATCAGCTTATTTTCCGGATGTTCATTTCTGTCGTCATGAAACACACTATTATAAATAAGGTTGATTTTTAAAAATTGTATACCGTTCAAAAAACAAGACAAATAAGAGTTAAATGAAAAAATCATAATTATTTAGTCATCAGAATTAGACTTTATCCAAAACTTTTCATAAAAGACTGGAGGCTGATCGGTAAACATAACTATGTACTTAACTATGTAGATGGATGGTTGACAACTTCGAAAACAATATGTTTGCACACGATTCAGTCTTGTCAGATTTTTCGTTGAGATATCGATTATTTAATGGCTGGAATCGTGACGGATTTGCTACAGATACATATCGTCTATATTTAGGTCAAGATAAAAATCATAATTTTTTCCTCTTGATATTCATAACAATCTCCATAATTCAGCCCACCTACTAAGAAAGCCAGTGCCTTTTCCTGTATATTTGAATAAATAAATATAAATATATCGATTAATATATGCAAATTCTAATCTATCTACACACACACACACACACACACACACACACACACACACACACACATATATATATATATATATATATACATATATGGTAGTTAGATTTTTAGTAATTTAAACGTTATTTTTGTAGATACAAGAATCTAAATAGACAATCTTTTAATTTACTAACCGGTATATTTGTTTATTTTCGTCTATCGGCTCGAATCTTGAGAAATCTAACAAAACCAAATTTCTTTGTTTCTTTTATAAGATTGCTTTTCTCTTTGCCCAGTGGGACGCAGATTCGAATCTTGCCAGAGAGCGTAATTCTTTTTTTAAATAAGAATTCTCGAACAGTCAGGCCGGTAAACGAGAATAAATAAAAACCCAGTTTACTAAATAAATAGAAATCTTTCGAGGCTGACAAAGCAAATCTCGCTGCTGATCTTGGAAATACAAATGGTAATGAAGATTAGGACTATTGTCCTCATCCTTATTATCATTTGTACGACGTTTCGACCGTTGTACACATTGGCCTTCTTCAGGTGCTAGGAAATTCGAACCGAACCCAAAACCTCAGAAGGGTTCTACACCTCTCCTGAGTAAGACCACCAACAGAGAAGGACATGACAAAGGACTGTGTGTACGCCATTCCATGGAGTTGTGGAAAGAAATATAAATGATTGACAGGCCACCCAGTTTAGTTAGCGCTACAAGAACATCGCAAGGCCGTAACACAAGGGGAGATATAAGAATCAGGCGTAGCTGACCGCGTATTGAGGGAGAAAGGAAATCACCGCCCCCTATGGGATGAAGTTGAAATAATAAACAGAGAACGCCACTGGAAACTACGTAAACTGAAGGAATCAGCACATATGCTAGGCTTCAAAAATCTCATAAGCCGATCAAACATAGAGATGAACACAATTTGGGAACTAGTATTATGGAGTGCCAGAGAAAATCATTAGTGTCAAAAATTGGAATATGAGCTCTGGTAAAAATACTAGAGACAACTATTAACATCAGAATTACTAGAGAAAACCATTAAGTTCAAAAACTTTCAATATGAACTCTGGTAGAAAACGTCGTCCAATCACTCTCACCCACTTTATGTGGCTATTCTACAAATACTATGACGGCTTCTGCTCCAATGAGCTTAGCTCCATATTGCCCTCTCTGCATAGATTTAATCGAGCTATTAGACTAGTAACTCGGTCCAACCCTTTTACAGTGAAAACAGTAAAATGTAATCGCTACTTCTACTCTAACAGCTTCTTTTCTCGCACTTTCTGCCTGTGGAATTCCCTTCTGTACACTTGTTTTCATGACAGCTACAATCTCCAAGAATTGAAATGCAATGTCAATTGCCATCTCTTAACTCCTTGACTCGCATCTTTTCCATGACAACCCTTGTATCATTTTCTTCTTCCTTTACACTATACTGTCACGCAGCTCTCTTCACAACAGGGTTCTCCTCTCTGACACTCCGTCTAACCTGTTCCTCTTTCTCTTCACTCTCTTTTTATGTAACCTCCTGCGCACCATTGGCAGTACTGCCTTGTTTGCGGTGAATTGATTATAAAAGAAAAATACCTGCGCGATTGTTTATAGTCATATGGAAAGAGTATGGGACTGTTTCGTGATATATGTGCTCCGTATAGCAGTGAATTCTGGACAAATCTCTTCAATCTTCTTGAAGAAGAAACTCGAAACAAAAGAAACGTCGTTCTAGAGAAGAATGCTGAGGAGACGATGGGCCAAACATGTTAGGACCGTTGAGTTTTCGGAGAAAGTAAGAAACAAAAAAGAAACATACTTAATATCAGGAAGAGGCAGCTGAAATTTCTGGCACACATAATGAGAAAGGAGGGCTTGGAAAAGCTGTTCCTCACAGAAAGATTTGAAAAAGAAAGGGTTGATGAAACAGAACGTCACATACTTGATGAGTTTGAGCAAAAGATGCTAACAGAGGTTTTGTGAAAAAGTTAAAAGAAAGACAAAGCTTATTAAGATCGACTAGAAAAAGGACGATGTGAAGGGCCATGGTTGTTGGCACGTAAAAGAAGAATGCATGGTTATGAATAATCTTGGACTATGAGAACTTTCAGTATAAAACAACCTTGATTCAATGAGAAATAATCAAATTAACTAGGAAGTATCTGTGATGTATACGATTCGTGGTAAACATTCTCAATGACAATAATATCATGAATATTAATTACCTTTACATCTCTCTCACTCTCTCTCTCTCTCTTGCGCACTCTCTCACTCTCTCACTCTCTCTCTCTCTCACTTGCGCACTCTCTCACTCTCTTTCTCACTCTCTCTCTCTCTTGCGCACTCTCTCACTCTCTCACTCTCTCTCTCTCTCTCTTCGCGCACTCTCTCACTCTCTTTCTCACTCTCTCTCTCTCTTGCGCACTCTCTCACTCTCTCACTCTCTCTCTCTCTCACTTGCGCACTCTCTCGCTCTCTTTCTCACTCTCTCTCTCTGCGCACTCTCTCACTCTCTCACTCTCTCTCTCTCTCACTTGCGCACTCTCTCACTCTCTTTCTCACTCTCTCTCTCTCTTGCGCACTCTCTCACTCTCTCACTCTATCTCTCTCTCTCACTTGCGCACTCTCTCACTCTCTTTCTCACTCTCTCTCTCTCTCTATATATATATATGTGTGTATGCGGTTAGCAACTGAAGGAGTCGAGTTAAGTTTTGATGGGACAATGTATGTTCAAACTGACGGAGTTGTGATGGGCAGTCCTTTGGGTCCAGTTCTTGCTAACATTTTTGTGGGTTATTTTGTGCGTTTGTTGTTTTAGAGTGTTGATAATTTACTATATGTAGATGATATTTTCTCTATATTCAATGACGCCGGAGGTGTTGAAAATTTCTTGACTCAGTTATATTCTTTACATCCTTCCCTTCATTTACTATGGAAGTAGAGAAGGACGGGTGTCTCTCATTTTTAGATGTCTCAGTTCAGCGCCGGGACGGGGTTTTCGTTACTTCTGTCTTTTATAACCCTACCTTTACTGGTTTATATACCAGTTGAAACTCGTTTGTTCCAAAGTCACGTAAGATAGGCCTGATTGAAACTTTGGTTCACCATGTCCTTAAGATTTGTTCTCCTGAATGTTTAAACAGTGAACTTTTTCATTTGCAAAGTATTTTTGAGGCAAACGGTTATTCTACTAATGTAGTGAAACGTGTAATTGAGCGAAAGGTCAAACGTTATAAAGAACCATTAGTTGAGGGACTTAGTCTATGTCCATTATATTTGAAACTGCCTTGGCTTGGTAGGAAATGTCAAATGGTAACTGATAAGGTTTCGGCGTGTGTTTCGTCCAGGTATTTTTCAGTACAGTTATGTGTTGTTTTTCAAACAAGACCTGTGTTTCCTTCCTTGACTAAAGATAGGTTGTCCTATTTTCGTAAAAATTATGTTCTTTATAAATTTAAATGCCGCTGTGATGCGGTTTACATAGGACGAACCAATCTTAGGTTGGAGACGCGGGTTTCACAACACGTCGCTGTAAATATAGTTTCGGGTAGCCCACAACGATCTAAAAAACAACTCAGGCTGTTCTGGAGTCAGCTATTGGTCAACACCTACTTGACATCAAGTATGTGCCTCTCTTTATGAGGACAATTGGTTTTCTTTTCTGCACAGTGCTCGATCAGCTCATCACCTACACATTTCGGAAGCTGTCTATCTTAAACTCCATCAGCCGAACCTGTGCAGGCAGAAAGAGCGATTTATTCGCTCCTTGCAATTACTGGAGGGTTTGTGAGTGTTACATTTCTTCCTTTTTATCACTCTTATGGAGTTGTGTGTTTACACCCACCTTACATTTTAATTTATTGATTAAAGTTTATTTTTAGACGAGTTCCATCTTTCCCCCCATTTTTGTAAATAATCATTTGATGTTTTCTTTATCCTGTATTTACCATCTAAAATAAAGCCAACGTAAGCCTTGAAGAGTGTTGGCCAAAAGGTTCGTCAGGTTGGGTTAGTATAATGACGTCTATTTTGTTCAAAGTAATTAGTTCTTTCTATGAGAACAAATTTTTGTTTATATATATATATATATATATATATATATATATATATATATATATATATATATATAAAGAACATAAGTTGGATGTTTTTATAAACCCATTGTTAATATTATATTTCGCGGTTATTCTTGATCCCATCTTCAAAACATTACCTTGTGATAAACAGCTGAAACACTTCGTTACCTCTTCATTATCGGTTAATGTTTTATTTGAAAAGCTTGAAAAGCTTAAGTAAGTGATAATTTGTAGGAGAGATATCAGGTGAATATAGAGGATGAGGCGAAATCTACTGATTCAGGCTTTTGAACAATTCACTAAAAAGCGCGTTACCATGCTTTGTCCATCATTAACCATCCTTATTCACAGGTCTAAGAGGCTTCTTTTTTTTAATTTTCCATGCACTCAATTTGTCCTCATAACGGAGTTGTGTTAGTATTTTCCTTTAAGGCATGAATGAATAACGAATTACCTCTTTGAAAGTCCCATACAGTAACTATTAGCTTTTTCGAGTGTAGTGTAGGTTAGGACATTGCTTGGGTGATTCACTTGCATCTAACCAATGGTTTATTCTTTTACTAATGTCAAAGAATATCGCTTTCTCATCGCATGTAATAATACGATAAAAAATTATTCTTTTTCCACAGTTTATTCTCATACAATAAGATTACTTGACATTGTTTCATTGTAATCATTTTTATTAGGCTTATTAGTAACAATACATTAAAAGAAATATTATTTCGAAAGAAAAAGAGTTAGGAATAAGTCGAGAATTTAATATACTAACCAGTTTAAACGGCAGAATCAACGACTAACCAAATAATGCGTCATTTCATGCGTGGCAATTTAATAAATACAAATCTGGAGTTAAACAACCAATATTACTTTACACATGTAACAACACAAAGAAGAAATAAGTGTAAGTGTTCAATTTTTTTCTAAATCCGATAACAATCCTCCAGTTAATTTGATTCCAAATCATTTTAATCAACAATGATTTGAATGTTAAAAAGCGTTATGGATTTTTTGTGTGTACCATCATAAATTAATTAAGTGCCTCTCTCTGATCTTTTATGTGAGAAACCAACATTTACTTGAACTGTTTTGAGATTTTTGTTCTCTTAATTGAAATATAAAAGAACAATGTGAAATATCGTCATTGAGAAATATTTGCTGATATTGATTAGCAAGAATTTTCAGTAATTATCGATCGATAAAAATATTAATGTTGGTGTAGGGTTATTGATTTGGGAGAAAGTAAACATTTGAGGTTCACTAGAAGACATTCGAATTGTAAATATGTGGATATTTGGAGCGAATTGTTCATTTATTTTATTCTCGTATTTGTAGATGAAAAAGATTAGGAAGGAGGCTTTTCCTGTAGTGACAATTTCACTCAAGTGTTTCATGTAAAATTCTAAGACAATGGAAAAATCTAACTTTCACGTCCAACAGATAAATTGTTTTGTTGAGTGAAGGTTCTCCTTAGTCTTTCTGTGAATTTTAAAATATTTCATGTTAAAACGTTCTACAATAATGCATGAAATATTTTATATTCATGTTGATTAACCGTGAAAATAAAGCCAATATATTACAGCATCCGTACCCTGATAAGAGAAGATGAGACAATATGCATTGTGGTGCAGTGGATATCGACTCGGAACGACAAATCAGGGAGCAGTATTCGAATTCCAGTTGAATTTCTCGCATTCACTTACGAACAAATACCATTGGGAAAAGTATTAATCCGTCTCTTTCCTCCAGTTAAGGGTTATATAAGAGGACAGATTGAGTTTTATAGCCTTGGCTAGCAACCAGTCTACCACAGAAAGCAATGGCAATCTACTGCGGGATAAGTCAGCTGTGTTTGTTCCGAGACATGATCGCCTAAAGCGTGTATCACGTATGGCACTTAACTGACTGACCCTGATAAGAAAACTGAACCTATTTGAGAAAGATATTAGAATAATTCAGAACTTATACCATGGAGCAAAGCGCCAGCATACGGATAAAAAGTGAATTGATTAAATGCACAAAAATAGGGACAAATTGGGAAGAGTAAAATAATGTGTCTTTTCATCAAGCTTATTGAACTTATAGAATGAGGCTATACTGGGGAAGAAGGAAACACCAAAATGCCTTTTTTTATGTTGGTAAACTTTAAACAATATTGATAGTAAATAAAAGCAAAATGTTGAGGGCAAAGAAAGAAACCTACAGAACCTCCTGGGCAAGATGATAATAGCTTGATCTGTGTTTTTTTATGGTTTTTCAACACTTTGTGAGTTATTTAAGGCCTAATCATGTTTTGGATTGAAAGAGAATTATTTCTTTGAGTGAATATTTTATTAAAAATTTCTGAGAATAACAATGAATTTTCCAAATTCAATTCCTAATGAAGGAAAGTGAGAAGAAAGGAATGACCATAAATTGTAAGAATACATCTTGTATGGTCGCTAGCAAGAGAGATGTCAAAATCAAACAAGAATTTTGAATTTTGGTGAAGATTTTCAAACTATGACAGAAAATACGCCCTAAAACTCAAATCCAAAAGATCATAAAAACAACAAAATATACCTTCTAAAAATAGTGAAGTATTAAGAAACAGAAAATTTTTGTTAAAAACATGGGAAATGTATTGAACTGCTATATAATATTACTAGCAGTATAGCCCGGCGTTGTTTGGGAGTAATGAAAGCTTTAAAACTAATCCATGATCCTGGAGTTCAGACTCAGCCTAAAGAATATTTGTGTTAAGTTTGGTGAGAATCGGATAAAACTTGTGGATTTGTATAAAGGACATACAGACAGATAAACAGACACACACACAAACATCTATCCTTATATATATATATATATATATATATTATCGATTTTCTGCACTATTGTAAGAACTGAAACCTTGAAACTTCTGAATATCGTTTCTTATGTTTTTTTCTATGAGTGTTTCAAATTTGATTAAAATCGGACCACTCCTTCTATAACCCGATTTTTTCGATTATCGATTTTCGATATTTATTGGGGGTACCTCGACACAAGATCTAGCTAAGAACACTCGCAGACGCTTATAGTACAACTGTGTAAATTTTCAACAAATTTGGTTGAGCCGTTTCGGAGTCTATAGGTAACGGACACACACACACACATATATATACACACACACATACACACACACACAGACAAAGTTCCATTTATAAATAAGTTTAGATTATTCGTAAATGACAGTCAATGCTTAACAGTTTCCTCGGGGATGAATAGAAGAGTTGAAGTAACAAAGATGTGATTAAACAAAAAGAAACTTAGAATATTATGTACAAAACATGTGAGCAATGAGGAAGTATTAAAAGAAAATGGAAACAATAAGTACATCTATATCCATAAAAGTGACGAGGTCGACGTTGTGTAAGTATTTGCTTGATAGATTCGAATTAACGTCTGCATTTTGCGGTCTAGCTCGACGAGAGTGGCGCTCAGATGTAGATCAAAATTTTAGAACGCTCACGACACCTTAAATTTTTCAGAAAGCCAAAATTAGGGGCAGAAAATTATATATTATCAGCCTACAAAATCAGGGATTAGTTTATGCATTGATTATTATATAGAATCGATCACCACACTTCATATTATATTTTATCTATATATATGTTGCCCCTCCCCACCAACCCTAATCCAATAGATAAATTCTACATTGTTATCTATATCTATAAAAGTGACGAGGTTGGACGTTATGTAAGTATTTGCTATGTAAGTTCATCATATGCTTTTTATTCTTATTATTCTTTAAACTACCCTAGTAAAAACCGGCCTAAACTGCTAATTTATATAGAAAATCAGAAAGCGACACCTTACATTTCGGAAACACATAATAAAAAATGAAGCCCAAGAAAAACTCACAGGACATATTAAAGGTAAAATGGAGAGTAAAAAAATAACCGACGTATGTAAATGGTTGGCAGAATAGGGACTCGGAGCGATAGCAAAAAGACAAAAGTGACAAAGAACTAGTAGGGATAAAAAGTTGTAAAAAATAATGATTGTTCACGTACTGAAGAGAAACATGATATACTGGTAACCAGGTAAGAAAGTGGTAACTGTATGAAGACTAAATGCGTTGTTGTCAGTAATAGAGGCAGCCTAAGGTTCGAAGCACGTATAAGCGACTTCCTAAACTAGCGGGTAGGGGAATTCAATTATCTTAATAGTGTAAATACAATAGGAAAAGTGACACATTTGGATAGAGAAAGTTGTCTTCCAGCAGTAAATTATTAAAGAATAAGAAAATGACTCTGGAAAGCGATAAAAGCAGACTTAACCGCTTAATATGCAATCTATATGCATTGGACATTCTTGTCACAGAAGAAGTGACAGACACGTGGTTTTACTGACGAATACAGTGAAAAGAACATGTTAATAACGAGAAAGTTTGAAGGAGATTAGGAATGACAATGTAACTGCCGATAAAATTCGGAAGGAGACAGCTAGTAATTCTTTGACGCAGAATTAGGAAAGAAGGTTAAAAGAATTTAATACTAACAAGACAGACACAATAAAATTAATCAGGGGTAGCTGCGAATGATGTACATGACTTTCAGGAGAATTGATAGCAGAATCAAAACCCCAAGCACTAAGTAGGTAGTAAAAGAAACAAGACTGACTTGGAACAATAAAATTTAGGATGTAGCGGAAGATTATGAACTAACATCTGAAACTACAAAACGTATAAAAGAAGGATATATATTTCAATTCCTTGATATTGTTTGAAGTCTATCATTTTAACAACTCTGGGTATGAGCTATTGCCTTTATACTTGGCAGAGGAAATAATGTGGTAAAAATTGTTCTTTTAATAAAACGACAGGAAATCAAACGATATTAATCTAGTGGTGCTTGAAATAGGTGCAACTACTACGACATCTTGCCCTTCATGTCAATAAAACAATCATAAAAACAAAAACAAAAGCCCTCTTGAAAATGTCTAAAGAAGTGATTGAATTGTCTTTGGACAATAGACAAAACGGACTATTTGTGCATTCACTTAAACAAACAAAATACTGTCAGAATATTATGAACACGCAGAAAATACATCAAATTTACCTTGTCTGTCATATTCAACAAAACATGTTTACACGGAATATTGCTGCTCATATATATATATATATATATATATATATATATATATATATATATTGTTTATTTACTTAGTTTTTTATCATAACAAAATTAGACCAGTACACAGTTTTATTAAAAAGTGTTCAATACAATTATATTGAAGATCTTTTGAATATTCTTCATTTGTAAACGAATTATTACATGACCTAGGTTTCTACCATGTGGTGTCTTCAGGCGATTCTCAATAATTATTCATTATTATTTATTGCAAATCCCCTGAAGACACCACATGGTTGTGTAATAACTCGTTTTCAAATGAAGAATATATATATATATATATATATATATATATATATAGTTTTAGTGTAAATATTTGATACTTTAACGGAGAAGAAGCATGCCAACTTCGAAGTTTGGACACTGTCATGATGCCTTCACTTGCAAACAAGACTATTCCTGCACAATGACACCGAGCTTCTTATAAATAATAAAAAGAAATTCCGGGTTTTAACAGCAAGAAACACAACCTCCATAAGTGAAGAAATCATAACGGTATCCTCATGAAACTTCAAAGTCGACATGAATCTGCTCAGTTAAAATTTTATTTGGTCTAAAACTATTGAGGTCCTATCTCCATTCCGATAATGAAACTTTACGACAAAATATCTACTTGTCAACATACATTTTATCCATCTTCGCGCTAAATATTATCATAAATGAACTCTCTCTTTATATATATATATATATATATATATATATATATATATATATATATATATATATATATAAACAAAAGTAAAGCTTACCTTAGCCGATGCGTTTCGTCCTCTGAGAGTCTTTATCAAAGTATTTATATATAAAAACTAAATCATTAGATATAAAAACGCAAATAAATATTCATCATGTTAGTTGAAAAGTAACTCAGGTTATGAAAAGCATGAGGTGATACACTTCAATGTCTATAAAAAAAGTGTTTTAATGATTATATATATATATATATATATATATATAGTGACGTGAATTAATAAACATACATATCAGGGTGCAGGTATGTATAGTATTATTATTCAGGTGTTGATAAAACAATGCTTAATGTATGTGACAAAGCTATATTATTTATTAAAGAATCTCTCTCTCTCTCTCTCTCTCTCTATATATATATATATATATATATATATATATATATATATATATATATTTCCCTCAACTCGGAGTTTCATGCATTTCTAACTGACAGTTTAATAGATTCGAATTTAAGTTCACTCGATGTTCATGGGAACTTAATCTTATAAAGTAAAGTTACTGCTTTTTAAATAATGATTAACTTTTAATATTCTAAGATTACATGTAGATAGAAATTCAAATGTAAATATAAAATTTTAAATCTAAAAGCCTGATCTGGTACTCACAACTCTTTGGGTCAAGTCAATGGAACTAACCAATATCACTTTAGATAACCAGCTAAACAACGTCTGACCAACGCCTCAATCCACTGGGCCATGTGTCCTTGAAGATAGCCGGAACGTACCACGGCCGAAATGTCGTAAACATGATAATAAAGATGAGAACAATAGTCCGAACGAAAATAAATTGAGTATGCTTTATGTTATCTCATAGGTTTTTTCTTTTCAGTATAAATATTATATTAAAATTGTCCGAATGTTTTAATTTTTTCTAGCGCATATTTTTAGTCATTATGAAGGATGTATTGTATCTTACTATTAACTGAATTCTATGTATATATCTAAATTTATAGGAATGTTTTATTTTCTAAACACGTTTAACATAACCGCGTTCATAATTGATATTATTAAGTGTTGGATTCTTCTTTGTTATTTATAATGCTTCCATTTTTCTAGCCTTTTTTCCAAGTCGATGTTGCTTTTTTATTTGTATTATCGACGTATATGTTAAGGATAGGGTTTACTAAGTCTTCATGTTTATTTGTATGGGACATAATGAAGCTATGTTCAGAGATGAAATATGAGTCTTCTACTTAAACATTTTGTAGTATATCCAATGTAATTATTTACAAATTTAGATTGATCAGAAACAAAATTCTTTAAAGGGCATGTAAATTTAGAAATATTGGTTCTCTGTAATTTAGATCTTGAAGGTGAATTACTATTTTTTACAATGAGGTTTTAATTATTTTGTAAAAGATAATTATATTGTCTTCCTTTTATCAAATGGAGTTTCATATGTCTTTTTCTAAGTGTTTTTAAGTGAAGATTCATCTTGCTTTTATTTAGTATTTGATTTTTTAATGTTTATATTAGTAGTTTGCCGTATGTTTTGTGTTGCTATTAGTTACCTTAAGCGGAATCAGTGGAATATGATAACCCATAAGCTGGTCTGGAAAATTTTAATTAAGAAGCGTTTGTTTCACGTCATTCAATTCTATAAACGAAAGCGGCTGAGAGGATGTACTCTCGTTCACTCTCATAATGATTTTTCATTTTTTATATTTAAAAGGACATTGACTGGTATGGGGTCTTAATTGTGGGTTTTTCATATTATGAAGTAATGACAGTATTATTACTAGACTCTAAAAGAAGATCTGAAAATGGCAGGTTATTTTGGGGGCTAAGTTCATGTATATATATATATATATATATATATATATTAAATATATATATATATATATATATATAAGAAACATTAAGGCAGACACGTTATTTCATAGTGAATCCGTATCCGTAGTATAGGTCTATTTCAGGCAAACCATCATCAACTATATGTATTTATATGCATATATGTTTAGAGCTCTCTTAGAGAGTTATACTACCACTGTATGTACAGGATACTCCTTTGGATTCTTCTATACCCACACTACATGCTGATATATATATATATATATATATATATATATATATATATCCCGGTAAAGACGACCCAAGACTTTACGATTTTGAGTTCCCTGGCATTTACTTTTTAAAAAAGGGCTCATACAATAACTGTTGTAGAGCATAATATAATCATATAATTATAAATTAAAAATACATCGCGACACAGAAAGTTCTATGTTTCAAAATTTCTATCTCGTCATCAGGCAATGTTAGATGTTAATTGTGAAAATGATTTTCATTTAAATTCAAGAAACAATACGTTTGTTATTTATGGATGTGGGAAGACATAAAATTTATGTGTGTGCGTTCCTTTTAACTAATTAGAATAGAGATTCACTTTGAAATTTGGCCAGTAGTTTCTATTTTTAGGTTATACATACTTCTTTCTTTCCTTCCTAACGGTCAAAGTGTCAATCTACTTTTAATCTACTCTTATTTTTTATTTTTATTACCATCACTAGATTCAGTTACCTCTATTCTGATTAGTTACAAAAACACAAATATAAATCTTAGGTTTTTCCACATTCATAAATAGCAAACGTGTATTTAGATGAAAATCATTTTCACAACTAACATCGAACATTGCCTGATGACGAGATAGAAATCTCGAAACAGAGAAATGTCCGTGTCGCAATGTATTTTTAATTATATGATTGTATATATATAACTTTTAGCGTGTGATATACCCTGTAAACACACGCCAGTAACTAAGGGTGTTCTAATTCATTACAGAATGAATGATGCGTAGATGATAGAGTAACTATACAAATGAAGAACGGAGAAAATAATTGCAACGTTCAAAACATTAATTTAAAACAGTGCTAAATATAAAAATAGAACAATATTTAATATTAATTATTACGTTCGAACAGGGAAAAACTACAAACTTCTAAAAAATTTTTTTTCAACATTGAAAGAAGAATTTCTCATCTATACCATCATCGTTAACTACCTGAAGAGACATTGTTGTACAATTTTTAGTAGTTTGTAGATTTTGACATGTTCTAACATAATAACTAATATATATATATATATATATATATATATATATATATATATATATATATTTGTGCATGTATATATGTGTGTGTGTGTGTGTGTGTGTGGCTCAGTTAACTGACATTTGAACTATTTAATATTTAATAATGCATAATTAGATCTGTGTAATCAATGGATGAGCTATTGTTTCATCTGTATGAACAAGAAAGATTATATTGAAAAAACCTGTCTGAAATAACTTTTTTCATCATTGAGTAACGGAATTCTTGAGTAACCTACGTATACGACGTCTTTAAAATAAAAGTCTTCTTGTAGGTCTACTCGGAATAAAACACAAGCAAGTAAAATTATTGTAGGTTGATATTATATTTCAAATCCAAAATGATGCAGTTTCCAGAGGCTATTTACTTACTTTTAACGGGAGTCTAGATATCAATATTTGTTTTCCAGACAATATGTTCATATTAAAATGGAGAAGTTGATCATTACATACTGCCTCTAGTAAATATTGAGCTTAAGTGCAACACTGCTTATATTACATCAAAGCTAATAATCGACAAGAATAATGGTTCCTGGATTCCGAGTAAACATGATTTGTCGTAAAAGAGAGTAATACAGAAAGATGAAAATTTTCTGCTAAGTAAAACCTGCGGAAGTACAAGTAAAAATGTAAATAAAGTTTGATTGACGTTCCCAAGAATAGCAAATAATGAGTGCAGTTTTCAGTTTTTTTTACATGACTTTTTTATCCTGTTTTTCCTTCTATATTGCAGCTAAAAACTATATTTTATTTAACAATGTCTCGAACTATATTTTATTTAACAATGTCTTGAAATATTTTTTAAAAATTATATCGCCCCAGGCAACGCAGTTTACTCCCACTGATGCACAAGGGGTTACATAGAAAAAAAGTTATGAGAAAGAGGGACAGGTTATAGAGGATGTCTGGAAGTGGGTAACAGAACAATGAGAAGACTGATGAGAGTAGAGTGGACGGAGAAAAGAGCATGAAAGAGACGATGCAAGTCATTGAGATAAGAGATGACTATTGACACTACATTTAAAGTCCTAGAGATTGTAGCCGTCGAGGAAGCAAGTAAATGGAAGGGAATTCCACAGGCGGGAAGTGCGAGAAAAGAAGCTGGTGGAGTAGAATTTGCGTTTACATTTTATTGGTTTCACAGTAAAAGGCTGGGACCTAGTTGCTAATCTTTTGGCACGAGCAAATTCATTTATAGGGGGCACCGGTGAGTAAAGTTCATCGGAGTAGAAGCCGTGAAAATATTTGGGGAAGAGACACAGGGAAGTCACATTATGCCGGCGAGAAACTGACTGTATCCGAGCTGCCAAGTCGGGATCGATAACATTACAGATTCTCCGTTGGATTTTTTCCAGCAACCCTAGGTGGATAGCAGGGGCACCTAACCAGATTTGTCAGCATTATTCAATGAACGGGCAGTTGATAAATTTAAAAATGTGAAGGATGGTTTCAAACGGGAAAAACTTCCACGTCCTACACAATGAACCGACTTTCTTAGCAGCGGATTTAGCTATGGATTCGATATCACCATTCCACTTGAGGTCTATTGTGAACGCTAAACCGAGGATCTATTCTGGTCTTGTATATTTATTTATATTTTTCATAAGTCATCTCAAAACATATCATATAAAATATCAAAAATAGTTTTACTTAAACGTATTACAAAATATTCATGAAATTTGTTATATTTTCAACTAATATATATATATATATGTATATATATAGTGACGTAAATTAATAAATATACATATGATAGTGCACATATGTATTGCATTATTATTCAGGTGTTCATAAAACAGTTCGCAATGTATGAACAGGGCTGTATTATATTTGTATTAATAAATATACATATTGTCCTACATCTATGCTATGGCACGACTCGGATTTTCATTCTTTATGCAATCATCAGGTGAATATTTCAAACTGACAGTTTAATATAATTGATTTTAAGTTCATTCGATGGTCATTGGAATTAAATCTTATAAAGGTAAGTCCACTGAGTTTTTATAACACGTTTAAGAATTTAAATATTCTAGGGTTACATGTAGATACAAATTTGAAATTTAAATTTAAACTTTCCGTGTCGTGCCATAGATGAGGATATATATATACACGAGCCAAGTAGTGGGAGGTTGGCCAGCCATTTCTCCTATGTGTCGTAACCTTTCAGTACGTAGGCGATTATGGCTCTCCACTTTTCCCTATCCCTTCTTGTTCTTAATATCCCTTCTCTTTTATTCTACTCATTTTCCGCTCCACTATCTATCTGTTCATCAGGTATGTCGTGCGTTGCTTTCCCTTGTCTTTCTTCCCCTCTACCCGTCCCATGAGCATCAAATTCTCCAACGCTCCTTCCCCATTACATGCCCTAAAGTTCCTGCTGTCTTTCCTGATATTAAATATCAGTTTTCTTTAATTGCCCATCCCCTCCAAAACCTCGTCATTGCTCGTGTACTCTGCTCATTGTATCCTCAGTATCCTTCTGTATATATATATATATATATATATATATATATATATATATATATGTTCATGAATTAATTGTACATTGCGACACGGAAATTTCTAAGTTTCGAGATAGATTCTCATCATCAGGCAATGTTTGATGTTAGTTTTGCAGATGATTTACATTTACATACTTATTTAAATGTAAATTATCTGCACAACCGACATCAAACTTGTCTGATGATGAGAATCTATATATAAACTTAGAAATTTCTATGTCGCAATGCACAATTAATTCATAACTATAATTATATTAAGCTCTATAATACTTAGTATATAATAATACTATAATATAATATAATAATATAATATACTGTTCATAATAAAATTAATGCTGGGGCACTCAAAATAATAAAACCTTGAGTCCTCTTCACCTGGAATTATATATATATATATGAGTAAATTGTCGCCATTTTATATTTTTAATCATGTGGAAATGCAAAGTTTGTTTTTATTTTGTTGACTGCACAGTGTTGTAGGGTAAGTTGGCACCGTCTGTTTGACATCTGGGAACGCTATGTTATATTGCTTAGTATTCGCGCCAGAAGCTCCAATATGAGCGTTTCAGAGTGTTTCTAAGGACAGTGCAGTGGATTCGGTAATAGTTGGATAAATCTGATGATAATAAGTCTAATATTACGATAATAATTGAAGTGATCAGTAGTGTTGAACACGTTATGTCTCCAATCATTGTCTCACACGGTCTCAGACTCAAAGTAGTACTGCTCTGAGTCAAGAGGGTGGTTGTTGAAAGACCCTATGTCTTGCAACAGAATTAACTCAACTCCCCTGACTACTAGCACCTTGATTATCATGTGTGGGACGCAGTTGAGCGAGAGATCAACAAAACATTTCAGTAAGGATTATGACACCATTCGCTCACTTAAGGATTATGACACAAAGGATTATGACATCGTTCACTAACTTAAACAAGGAATATTTGTCTATATTTCTGAAATGATGTCGTATTTACATTATTTACAAATATCGGTTACAATCTGTACGAGGTTTTGGCCGTTGTACGCTTCGGACTTCTTCAGATGCTAAGAATTTTTAACTGAATCATTTATTATGATCACTTATTCCTTGTGCGAAGCCCCTCTTGGATGTCATGAAATCTCCCTCTAACTCAACTCTCTAATTATTTGTTCACCACTTCTAAAGCCTGTTACTGAACTCACAAATCTTTGGGTCAAGTCATTGGAACTAATCAACGTCTATATCTACTGGGTCATGTGTCCTTAACAACAGCAACAACTGAATTTATATTACTTATAAACATATTGTTCAGTGACCATTTTTTACTGGAATTCATATTGCAATTTTTCATGTTAATGGTGTGCTCCAGTATTTTTTATGTTAATGGTTTTCTCTAGTATTCTTACCAGAGTTCATATTGCTATTTTTTATGTTAATGGTTTTTTCTATGTTTGGTCGAAAGATTAGGCGTAACTAACCACATAAGAAAGGAGAGGAAGGGTCACCGCCCCAAATAGGATAAAGTTAAATAATAGAGAACGCCACTAGAAACTACGTAAACTTAAGGAATCAGTACATATGCTAGGCTACAAAAATTTCCTAAGTCGACCAAGCATAGAGATGAATACAATATGGGAACCAGTAATACTGAGCGTCAGAGAAAATAAGTGGTTAGGAAGAGAATATTACAAAATACATTGTGTCCTTAGCAATGGCGTCTTAATATAAGTCCAATCAATATTCAGGCCAACTTATAAGGATGCCTATTCCATTTGTCATGATTCTCCTAAGAATTCTAATCTAATTTTCAGAAAGCTCGCTTCTCATTGTCTTTGATTATTTCTCAAATTCTCAGTTTTACCATTCTCTTTAATAGAATCTTCTGACTAAGCATGCTTACACCAAGAGATGCAACTGCCACTTCGAGAATTCATGATTAATTCTTTAACAAGTAGTTTTTTTTTTCAGATTATCTACATTTTTACATTTAATTCTGTGGCAGTCATATTCATTATCATACAAGTTTTGTTTTTATTCTTCATGTTAAGTAATTCCTACCGAAATACAAGAATTTGAATTTTAGATTTGAAATATCTAAATTCAAATATTTATATATTCAAATAATAATAATGAAATAATTTATATATATATATATATATATATATATATATACATATATATATATATATATATATATATATATATATATATATATATATATATTAGAAAGAAGAGGATATCTACCAAGATTTAAAATATACACAAATTACATTTTACGTCCGGCAGCAAGGCGGTTGATTGGGAAGTTTTGAGAATCGTAGAACCCAGTTTCACTATAAACCGGGGTTTCAGCTCCTGTTAGGTCTTAGCCAGGGGAAAATAACAATTAAACATGTGTCAATACACTATGAAAATACAAATTTTTTTTTATATGGAAAATACTAACAATACATTTCTGAAAAAAGAATATTACACGCAACATATTTGATTCACGAGAAAAAAACAATCTTTACAAAAAATCCGTTGATGAAACATGATCTACAAATTAATTTCTTGCAAATAATACATATTCTGTTCATACAAATGCATTGTAACAATCTTGACGGCATTAAATGACTCATTGTTTGATATGGTGTAAAACAAAATAGACTCAATAAACCAAACTCAATGAAACCTGACTCCCGATAAACCCTCTTTACAAAAGCATGTCAATGAAACCTGATCTACAAACATATTTCTTACAAATAATATACATTCTTTTCATACGAACCTGTCCTAAAATTTTTGTCAAAATGAAATAAACATTTTAGTTGATATATCATAAAACAAATTAAACCCAATAAAGCCAAATTAATGAAACTGGACTCCCAACAAACCCTTTTTACAAAACTTCGTCAATGAAACCTGATCGAACAACCAATTCCTTACAAATAATGCATATTCTATTTATACGAAACTATCTTTAAAATTTTGTCAGCATTAAATAATCCATTGATGATGATATGCCGTAAAACAAAATAACCCAATAAATCAATCAGATTGTACAATCTAGATGGCAGCAATCTGTTCTAGGTAAACTAACTAGTTGTGGGTTAACGGTGTCACTCCGTCAAAACGACTTTCTATAACACGATGAAAGGTTTGCAATAAAGTGTACATCGGTGAAGAGTTAGTATTTCAATGCCTCAATTGTCAGTTCTACTGCTAGGATTGTTGTTTCGCTGTCATGCTAGAAAAGCCTTTTATTTAAAAAAAACAATCTTACATATTTATTAGTTTACCATTCATCCATGCTTGAAATATTACTGCTAAATATGGTCTGGTGTTCCTGGTATATATTTAGAGATTCTTTATAAAATACAAATATTCAGAGTGAGAGTCCTATTTTTCTTCCGGTTTCTTACTTTCCTCTCAACTGTGATCATCAAAAATTTAAATGCAATGCAATTCATTAAACTTCTGTCTTCTTATTTCTTGTTTTTTATTGTTATCTCTGCTTACTTGTACATTTTTCTCTTATTATCAAACAATCAGTAATCCCCACTTGCGTTTTAGTGACTTTATTGCTTTGCTTGGGGTGAAATGATTAAAAAGGAGCCTCGTGTTATGATCAGCTCCTCGACCTATGTAATCAAAACGTCACATCCCTGTCAAATCAAGCGTGCTAAGATTCGAACCTGAGTCAGATATATATATATATATATATATATATATATATATATATATATATATATATATATATAGGTGCAAGTTTGTAACCCTGGGCTTCACGCTTTTGCGATCGTCAGAAAAACTTATTAATTTTTTTTAAAAAAATGGTTATATTCGTGTATTTTTGTGGAAGCGGGGGAAAAAATCTGTCGTCACGACAGACGCAGATATACACATATATACATTTGTACACCCATCAACGCGCGCAAGGACACACACACACACACACACACACACACACACACACACACACACACACGTACGCGCGTTCGGTCACTGAGGCTTGCATAAACATACACATGCGAATCGTGCGGGGTTCGGTATATATATGTATATGTGTGCCGTTGCACACATACACACTCATTCGGTTGGCATATTCGAATAGTGTGTAGCGATGTGTGTGTGTGTGTGTGCGTGTGCGTGTGTGTGTGTGTGTGTGTGTGTGTGTGTGTGTGTGTGTGTGTGTGTGTGTCCTTGCACGCGTTGATGGGTGTACAAATGTATACATGTGTATGTCTGCGTCTGTCGTGAAGACAGTTTCTTTCCCCCACTTCCACAAAAATACTCGAATATAACCAATTTTTTAAAAAATTAATCAGTTTGTCTGACGGTCACAAAAGCGTGAAACCCAGTGTTACAAACTCACACCCATCTATATGAATATGTTTGCTCTATCACTGATGCCACGCATATATAATATGTAAACAATATAATATATATAACAAATTACATATTAATATATATATATATATATATATTGATATTATAATTATATACATAAACTTTTCACACACACACACACACACACATATATATATATATATATATGTGTGTGTGTGTGTGTGTGTGTGTGTGTGCGTGTGTGCGTGTTCGCGCGCGCGTTTATATATATGAGACCCAGGTTCGAATATATATTAATATCTATATGAAAAACCATTATAGGGGTTGGTCCAACGAGAGACATTGGTATTGAACAAAAAAGTGCAAATAGCCGTAAATATTATATTTAAAGTGTAGATTTCTTGTTGTTGTTATTAATCATATTACTTCTTTTTGTATGATATATTAACTGTCCATAAAGGTATTTGTATTTGCTACACGTGTTTTTTGTATTTGCTACACGTGTTTTGAGTCTAAAGTTGACTCTCTTCAGGCGAATAAACTTGTGACTTTACATATCCAGATACGTTTGTTTTTCAGATAGCCAAAATATCATATATATATATATATATATATATATATATATATATATATATATATATATATATATATATATATATATATATCGCTCATTCAGTAAAAATGAATTTGAGCACTCTAGCTATTGGGCGCGTAATATGATATGCGCTAAAAACAACAGGGGTAGAGTGGCCCAGGGGTAGAGTCGCCGGCTGACGCCCAATCGGTCGGGTTTCGAGCCTGGGTTGTGTAGCACAATTATATTATATATATATATATAATTGTTCTTGTCATCCGCAGACAGATCTGTTTTGCTCTATCACAGCTCATCAGTACGGTTAGACTCCGATTGCTACACAACCCAGGCTCGAAACCCGACCGATTGGGCGTCAGTCGGCGACTCTACCCCTGGGCCACTCTACCCCTGTTGTTTTTAGCGCATATCATATTACGCGCCCAATAGCTAGAGTGCTCAAATTCATTTTTACTGAATGAGCGATATATATATATTATAGCGTCCGCTGGTTAGAAAGTTCAAATGCGAGGCTGTTTGTTGGCCAATAACGAAAATTGTACGTTTCCCAACATTGACCAAAATGTAGTTGAGATAAATTCAGAGTAATGCTTATCTACCAAATGTAGAACATTACACGCTCATGATTCAGGAAGGAATATTTATAAAAAAAATACAAGACTTCCTTCAACAAAACAACATGAGAAACCTAAGAAACGCACACAGACACACTAAATTCAAACGCGCCAAAAATCGCGAACCATTGTAAAAAATAGTATTCCAAAAACAGGAAAAAGAACTAAGTGATCTGGAGAGTAGAATTAAATCAAAATCGCCGAAAACAATTTTAAAGTTTACAGACAAAATCAAATTTCGCCATTCAGTTTAAAAAATTTTTAGCCAGTAAAAGATGACTGACTTTCAAAACGGAAACACGCACGCATATGAACTTTCTGACCTGCTCACTACTTATCTATATATGCACGATATTTTGACCATCTGAAAAACAAACAAACCTCGATATGTGAAGTCAAAAGTTTATTCGCCTGAAGAGAGTTAACTTTAAACTCAGGACACGTGTAGTGACACAAATACCATTATGGACACTGAATATATCATACAAAAGCAAGTAATATTAATAATAATGCCAACCATATATCTAAACTTTAAACAAAACCTTCAAGGTTTCTGGCACATTTTTCTTCTATACGAATTTCTCTCGCTGGAACAACCCCCATATCTGTTTTTAATATACGACTACAAGGAGAGAATAAAAGACAAAACTTTGGAGCCTCTCCTTAATCTATATAAACACCTAAAAGATGAAATTCTCAAATTAAATGAAAAGTGGACATCATATTAAATAACCTCAAAATCCCAAAAAAACAAAGAAGAAATACGAAAAACAGAAAAAAATATTGGAATATCTCAAAAACACGATGTGAAAAATTTCACGAGATTACCGACTCATACATACATGAGAAAGTATTTAAAATAAGGAGACAAAACCTCAAAATGTGGGACTACTTAATTAACGAAAGAAAATTAGCATTTACAATGCTATCAAAATCAAAGAAACTACCACCATGTACATAGCATTTACAAAAGAGGAGAACTCCCTTCATACCAAAAAAAGTTTATAGAAATAATAACTGTCCCTGATACTAAGGAGCAAAAACAAATTAAAATGGCCCTTAGCGTAACCAAATTACAGGCTAACATCGACATACAAGAGGACAGAGCAATAAACTATGCAAACAATACACGAAAATAGACAGCACACTACGAATAAAAATAAAAGACACAGGCCCTAAAGAAACACAAAATTCTTCTCAGAATTATGGGAATCTAAATGGAAGCAGGAAGAAGCGAAATCCCGGAAAATTCTAGAAAAGAAACTAACATTGATGAAAACACTACTAAATCAAAAGAAATCGGAAATAAGAAAACAAAATACACAAAACAAGTCCTTAGTAAGAAACAAAACCCTAAACGAAAATCATACTCAGGAAACCACTATGAAAAACTAAGTAGTGGTAAGCATTTGTGGGTATACTGCCACACACAAACGCATCCGCATATCAGGTACACTCAGAAAGTCATGCCGAACAACTTACTAACGGACCCACGTGTTCAACAACTATTTCATTATAATAATCTTAATATACACGCACCTACACATCTACCTATCAAATACACTGACGATGACTTACCAGACCACCTACCAATGAGTCCACGTAATGGGCCACAATTTCACAACACAGACACAACTGCAAAACATTCTACACAACGCAAAATTAACAACTGCAAATCCTACTATTGAAATATACTCACTCACCCAAGATCACCCAGATATGCTAACACCAGATTTTTAAATCCAGACCCTACCACCAAGAATTTGCAAAACATATAAATAGATGTACCCCAACAACTACTAAACCTTTTTTAGAACATCTGATCCGGAGGCAAAAATACAAGAACCATTATTATTAATCATTCCTCATATCCTTTAAAAGAAGAAAAAACAAAATGTCTAAAGTTAGGTCTAACATTCTGTCCCACCCCAAAAAGTAACATTACAGACCTAAAAAAAGACCTTAGAGAATTCGAACCAAAATTTAAACTTATAGAAATATTACAAAACAATACAACCTATAGCTCAATAGTAAAATAAGTATCTAAATATTTCCCAAATAATAACAACAATTCAAATGAAATAAACATATTTTTAAAAACCTCTGGGACAGAGACTTTCAAATCAATAACAACCTCAATAACAATCACACATACAAACAAAATTTAGCATTAAAAACATCCGTGAGTACAATAACATAATAAAAAAGGGAACAGACAAGGAAAGTGCTGTAGTCATTTGGGATAAAACTTACTACAAAACAAATATTCAAGATGTGTTAGGAAACGAAAATAGATTAATCAACCATAATACCAATGAAAAGAGTATAAATAATGTAAAAGATCTCCGCTTTATACACAACTAGCAGTATAGCCCGGCGTTGCCCGGGTGTAATGAAAGCTTTAAAACTAATCCATGGTCCTAGAGATCAGACTCTTTGGACGTTGGCACGAAAGACTAAAAAGCAATAGTGTTTCCAGTTAAAGCGAAACCGTAGACTGAAAGAAAAATGAATGGATATAAGTTAAATTTTGATTTCCTGGTATCGATATCAAATCAGTTTTTTTCATCGTAAACTAAATTTTGAAGGCTAAATAAGTCCTCCGAGTAACTGGTATCATGGCTGAGACTAAGAACTACAATTATACCTATTCAGCGCCAAACCTGAAGCAAAAACTAAAATAAAAGGGCTGAAAAACTGATTTTAATCAGACCCGGTATCTTGTCTTTTATATATATATATTATCGATTTTCTGCACTATTGTAAGAACTGCAACCTTGAAACTTCTGAATATCGTTTCTTATGTATATGTCTATGAGTGTATCAAATTTGATTAAAATCGGACCACTCCTTCTATAACCCGATTTTTCGATTATCTATTTTCGATATTTATCTTAGGTACCGCGACACAAAACCTAATTAACAACACACGCAGACGCTTATAGTTTAACTGTGTAAACTTTCAAGAAAATCGGTTCAGCCGTTTCGGGGTCTATAGGTAACGGACACACACACACACACACACACACACAGACAAATTTCCATTTTTAAATAAGTTTAGATAGAATACTAACGGAAAAAGAAAAAAAATTCTTACAGACTTAGTTTCTCCAGAAAAGAAAATCTGAATATATACACACCCAAACCCTAGTGATCTTAAGTTCAGACTCAGTGTAAAGGGGCCAACCAGCCCAACAAGCAGACTGAGCAACCTAATAGATAAAATATTAAAACCATACACCACAAAAATAAAAAGCTACATCAGAGACAGCATACATATCACAAAAAGTAGACCCAGGTACACTCATGGTAATATTTGACGTGAACTCCCTCTACAGAAACATACTTGATGAACTAGGTAAACAGGCCATTACATTTTGGATTGAAAAACACCCAGAAATACGCTTCACAAAAGAATTTATTATAGAGAGTATAGAACTAATTTTAGACAAGCATTCATTCAACTTAACAACCAAATCTTATTCAAACAACTGGTACCGCGATGGGGATAAAAATGGCACCGATATATGCAACACTCACACTAGCATATCTAGAAGAAATCCTATACAACAAAATAAAGCACAAATATGAGGAAGACATAAAAAAGTTCATGAAATCATGGAACAGATATCTAGATGATTGCTTATCCTTTTAGAGATCAACTTGGGGAGATATAAATAAAAAAATCTACTCTAAAACTTGCAACCCAAAATTAAGTTCATAATTAATATAACTATAATGAATTGCCATTCCTAGACATACTCATAAAAACAAAACAATTACATAATCACAGACATTTACCATAAACCCACAGACACCCAATAATATCTCCATTTCAAAAGTCACCACCCAAAAATTCATCACCTATTCTTTAGCAAGACGAATTTGCACAAAAAGTACAAATACCCCATTCTACTAATAAACAAGAGTTTTCAACGGTAGAAGAAATACCATTAGAATCTCTTCAAAATCAAAAGGAAAACATGAAACTAAAGAAAACATTCTGGCATACATCTCCACACACAAGAAAAGCAATTCAGAATTATTTACGAAAATAAAAAGACACATAGTATTACTCAACGAAAATGATAAAATAAAGAAAATCTTAAAGACAACTAAAATAATTAAAAGCAAAAGCCAACCAAAAAATTTAAAAAACATACTAACCTCATCAAAACTCAAGCAACACAACACAGTTTTCATGAAATACAACGTAACATATGTGCTGTATACAACATCGACAGCACATCTACTTTCAAAATGAAAGCAGATCTGAGTAGCCACTCTGAAAACGAAATCCATGATCTAAAAGTCAATGAATGCACAAAAATATACTTGGGGTCGACACAAGTCCTGAATAAAAGAGAAGCTGTGAACAGAAGCTATCCAGTAACATTTACACGGATGTAGTAGAGGTAAATTCATATCTACCAATATGTAAATTCAAAAGTTTATTAGCCTGAAGAGAGTCAACTTTAAACTCGAAACACGTGTAGCAACACAAATACCATGTACACCTAATATATCATACAAAAAGCAAGTAATATTAATAATAATAACACTAAATTTACACTTTAAACAAAACCTGCACGGCTCCTTGCACTTTTATATATATATATATGTAATGAATTATTTTGAACAATATTTTTATCAGTAATTCAAAATAAATCATTACAAATTGTTGGTTGCTTATAACCAAGTTTCGTTAAAATTCGTTAATTTCCGTAATATAGATAGATAGATAGATAGATAGATAGATAGATAGATAGATAGATAGATAGATGTGTGTGAGTGTGTTTGTTTATGCTTGTGTGTGTCTGCGGGCGTATGTGCCTGTATACTTATATAATAAAGAGTGGCTATACTTATGTATGTACACATATATTTATGTGTGTAATCTTGTGTTTCATCAACATGTCTAATCGCAAAGTAAGTTTTTGATTGCCACCGTTGTTTATAAACAAAATGTCTCGGACAAACTCGGATAGAGATATTAGTTTATATGTGCGGCAGGTGTTTTTTATTTTAGTTTTATCCTTGCCATAATTTAACCATCGTAGATTTAAATCTTATAAACAATAGTTTAGCGTGTAAATGTAGCCATAAAAACTGAACACGTCTGGCTGCCAAAGAAAACTGTCAAAATTGCATACAACTTATCGACTCCTGCCCGGAAAATTACCAGTAATTCTAGAACTCGCGAGCAACAAAGTAGATATCACTTTAGCAGAAACGTTTTGCAATTGTCCAGTTTTTATTAAAATGGTCAGGAATTTTCAAACTCACAAACATGACACAAATAAATATACAGACATAACACATTTACATACGCCCATGATAAATGCTTTCTCCTTTTCTTGTTTAGCAATCATTCGATATCACATGTTCCTGTTTTTTCCTGTACACAGCACAAATGTTTCTTTTAAACATAGCCAGATACCCACGTACTCTGAATCACATTGTTATTAACTTTCATTGATTTTTTTTTATTTTTTGACCATATACACAGATCCTCTGATATTGTTCTGTGAGGTGACTGGCCTATTTTGTAAAATCTATTCAGACTGTTTGGGAGTGAGACCAAAACACTCTCAATATGTCTTTTTACACAGCTCACTTGCAAAGTGTTTCATAATAATACTGATCTTAATTTCTCAGTGGACTATCAATATGATACTTTCTTGTTGCTAACGAGGCTTGCCATAGGGCGACATACTCTGCCACAGTTACCATATATAAATTGATTGATTACTAGATCGATGAGTTCACATTTACTAGCAGCTCATTTTCCCAGCCCATTGCATTCTTATCTACATGCTGGGATGGATAAATTTTTGTCTAAATTACGCAAACATGAAAGTAACACTGATAACGTATTTTAACAAATGTATTTACAAAAGATTACACAAAAAATATCTTGAAATAGTCAAGAGTAAATTCATTCAACAAAATCACCATTGGTTTCAACTAAAATTTCCAGAAGACTTCGATATCTCCAGCAAAATTCTGGGTGGTTTTCTAGCTTACGTTGGTGGATGCTGCCATAAGCTTTGCTTTCAGTTAATCTCTAGTGTTGTAAGAACTTTTGTTGGTTTCTCGCTAAGGAGGGGGTGTATTCTGGAGAGTTAGTTGCCCAGATGTAAGGGATGATGTGTTCACATAACTTGTCTGACACCCAGGACTGTGCTTTCCTGCATGTGTGACATGGTATAGAGTCCTGTTGCCAGTAGCAGGGTCTACCAGCAGCCACCTTCTCGAATTAACGCAGCACTACATCTTCAAAGCACATGCTTTAGTCCTCCATGTTGAGTCTGACGCTTTGTGATAGGATGGGTAGAGGCATAACGTCGCCATCAGTTGAGATTATTCCAAACACCTTCGTAAGTATCATTAGACTGATCAAACTCTTTTTTGAGTTCTCTGAAATGTACTCAGATCGACACTCCAGCACTCTGGAATGTTTCTATTGGAGTTTTAGGCGCAAATACCAAGAAGAATAGCATGCCAATTCCAAATTTCTGACGAATTGAATTGAGTCATGGTCCTTTTTTTATCACAGACGGCGTCCATCAGGCCATCTGCAGTTGACAAAATAAAAAACAAACAACGTGCATGAGCGAAATTAAAAATATAAAATGGCGATAATTTACCACACTTAGTGTGGTTTATACTTTGTTCGGGTGCATAAGGGCAACTGTCCACTGAGGATGCGCTTTGATGGCTATTTAAAAGACCACCATGTCTGGCGTTTGGGATATCCAGTAGACATCAAGAATCGATCGTAGGCAGCTTTGGATGTAACACTCTAAGTCGCCTAAGTTTTCCCAGCACCCATGTCTCAGAGAATTATTGCAGGTACATCAGTACACAAAGCCCTGCAGATTGACATGTTTGTGCACTTCTTACGTCCTCTGTAAGATCAGATTCGAACTTTTAAAGTTTCAAGTGCATCTTTTTAATCTCCACACCAGAAGATATTTTACCGTCAAGACTGCAGTGCTTATTTTAAATGCTCCCAAGAAATGAGAATTTATCAACCACAGCGATTCGTGACCATCCAGATACTAATGATCCGATGTAATGTACACTCAGAGCAAATTGGAATAATACCACTCTATTTGACCTAAAGATTTGCAGGAACGCGAATAAGTATTGATTAGAGCTTGAATTTTGTCACCAAGTCATAGACAGCGACTCACGGACAAGAGCGTGAAATGTTTTAGTTTTAGCACAGAAGTCGGGTGTTGAATAGCTTACTAGTTGTACGATATCAAATATACATATCCTGGTCATAGTCCTTAAAGACATGAAGATGGACAGAAAAGAAAATGAAAAAATATAGGCGATAAAGCTCACCTAGCTTAACAGAATAACATACTTTGATTAATTTTAAAAGCAAACTAACAGTACTAGCATATTTTTCTTAGATCATGAAACGACTATTGACAAAATGGCGATGAATTTTATTTGTCTATAGGGCCGAAGACCTGAAATAAGCCTTGGTTTTGTTCGTACTTCTCGAAATCGTACTTCTGCGTAAATCATATTCAACTTTCTCATCTCAGGCGGAAAGCCAGATTGTAACACTGGTATTATGTCCACGATATGAGATTTCAGTAGAGACAAGAAAATACGCAAAGTAAAATCATACAACAATAATGCTTGTACAACACATTTATATATATTTTTGTCTTTGTACAATGACGTCATAATTGTATTTATCCAGTGTTATGGTCTCTAGCAGCATTACATATGATTCTAGGCATATCATTTAAATTATTTTCACCATACCGAAGGGAAGATACCATCCTTTCTAGTCGCTCCCCTCATGATCAACTTCATTTTACATGTTTTCTACTTCCTATGAATGTACAATAGATTCGTCCATTTTGTATTACATGTTGATCAGAGCCGGAGAGTGTTTTCTCCATCTTAACAATTTTCATCACGCTAGTAAAGAAATTTGTGTTATCTTCTGATTTGAGAGGCATATCTGAGACCGTTCCTTAGCCCAAAACCTCCTTCATGACGTTGTATAGCTCTTTAATTCTTCCGTTTTAACACTTTTCAAGTACTTAATATTTTGTACTTGGTTGATTTTAGTACCCCCAATCTGTAATTGGCATTTTGAGCTCCTCTTTTTGCTGATGAGCATATATTCAATTTTCTTATGGTTTATATATAGTCCTTTCTTTCTACATTCTTCATCTACCTTTTTAAGAGGTTCTAGATTACCAAATTAATCTGAGTTTCAATTTGAAATTCCAAAGCTTGCCCAGTGTCTTAGTCATGGAGATTTGCAAAATCCAAACGGTTTCATAACGCCATGAATGAATTTGGAGCGGCTAGCTTAGTGACCAAACAAATTTTAGCAGGTAAAAGTTCATGGCCATTCCAAGAGTTCACACATCTTTGAGATCTTATATTACAGACATCTTGTATGTCATATCATCCTACTGAAACGCAGTCCTTTAGGTGCCAATTGACGGAATTTTGGGCTCATCCTGGTCGTTAGAGGATAATATTTGTGTTGAAATTTTGTACTCACAATGGGAAGCTGAAACATAGTTCAGTGACGAGCTAATATATATATAAATAGGATATGACAGCCGTCGACTCGATGAACGACTACGACCATCGCGGACGTGTTTGAACAATGTTCTTAGCCAGCAAATGACCTGAAATACTCATTGATTTGCATTTGAAGGGTCAGGTTTCGATGTCAAGTTATTTCCAGTGTAATAGTATACATGAATGATACAGGCAGTGTAATGATATACACAAACAGATTATTTGAATGGGGAGGTTTTTCTCCGATTTCTAGAAATCTGTTGTCAGCTGCACAATTTTCATCTACACATATAATTTGTGCAACCTTAATCCAATAAGATGATCTGCACCGCATAGATTTTCAGGTGAGATACATACAGACGTATATAAATACATATCCACCCGTACATATACTTAGATCTGCATTGGAAGATGTGCTTTAAAATTTGATTAGGTATGTTCATTTTTACATGAATTAATTTAAATTTGGTTGATAGCAAAAGAGAAGTTAATAATGTATCGATTTTTCTAATCATTTTATTTTCACTTTATTTAAAGATCAATTTATAAATTTATGAATTAACATAATATAGACAATACAAATAAATTGAATAGATTAACTGGATAAACTATATAAATAAAATGGCAAGACTATATAAATTGATTTGTTGTACTGTATAAATAAACTGGCAAGACTACACAAACAGGATAAACTATATAAATAAAGTAGGTAAATTATATACATATAGTGGTTAGATAATATAAATTACCTGGATAGACTATATAAATAAACGAAATAGATTATATAAACTGGATAGATTGTATAAATAGACCGGATTGTCTATATAAACTGGCTAGAATATATAAATTAACTATAAAGATTATATGAATAATCTATAAAGATTATATAAATAAATAGGATAGACTATATAAATAAATCGGAGAGACTGTATACATAAACTAGGTAAACTATATAAACTAGATAGAATATTTAGCTAAACTAGATAGATCATATATATAAAATAGATAGACTATACAAACTGGATGAACTAAATAAATAAATAAATCGGATAGACTATATAAATAAGCTGGATTGTAGAATATTGATGATTAGAGAGGAATAGAATATTGTGAACTTTTTGTAAAAAAAGGATGGATTTCTATTTAATAGTCCGAGAGATTTTTTATTAATTAAGCGTTATTTTTAGTGGATAGTAGCCTGAATATTCAAATCTTCTTAAGTGGTCTCCACCAGGATTCGAGCTTGCGCACTATTTGATTACTCGGCTACGGATAGTGTCGATGACCAAAGCGGAATAGTGCCTTGAAACGCAATTTTTTAATGACCCGCTAAATAGACATATTTGCTCAGTTTCGTATCCTAACGTAAGCAAAGATATGTGTAAAAAAGGAATGGATTTTTTATTTATTTAATCAGTTAAGTGCCATACGTGATACAAGCTTGGACGATCATATCTCGAAAGAGACTTGGCAGAAGATGTTCTCTCAGTAGGTCATTATTACACTCTGTAGTAGACTGGTTGCCAACCAAAGCTATAGAACCCAATCTGTCCTGTTATTTAACCCATAACTGAAAGGAAGAGACGGATTAATATCTTTTCGAAGGGTATTTGCGCGTAAGTGAATGCAAGAAATTCAACTAGAATTGGAAATCGGCTCCAACGGTTTCTTGTACCGTTGCACCACAACGCACATCCTCAGTAGGCGGCTGAAACTGGAAAACATTTTGTTGTCTCGGAAGCAAAGATTATATAAACTTATTTATAAATGAAACTTTGTCTCTGTGTGTGTCTATGTGCGTGTCCGTTCTTGAAAATTTACACAGTTGTACTACAAGCGTCTGCGAGTGTTCTTAGCTAGGTTTTGTATCGAGGTATTCCCGATAAATATGGATAATCGATAATCGAAAAATCGGGTTATAGAAGAAGTGGTCCGATTTTAATCAAATTTGATACACTCATAGACAAAGACATAAGAAACGATATTCAGACGTTTCAAGGTTGCAGTTCTTACAATAGTGCAGAAAAAGTGGGTCTGTTTATCTCTCTGTATGTTCTTTATTCTTCCACAATTGTTATCCGATTCTCACTAAACTTCATACAAATATTCTTTAGGCTGAGTCTGAGCCCCAGGACCATGGATTAATTTTAAAGTGTTCATTACACCCGAGCAACGCCGGGCTATACTGCTAGTAGGAAAATAAATAAACTCTGGAAATTATCTACAGAAGAGTTTGCTGCGTTCCCACTCGCCAATATCTGATTTTTTTTCTTTTGTATTGATGGTGAAAATATATTAGTTTGCATAAAATCAATAAACATTAAATTATCTGATGATTAATGTTTAATTTTGTTTGTCATTGATTAAAATTGACTCTCTACGAGCAAAATAAAAAGAGATAACAATAGTCTAAAGGATCAATTATTGTTAGATACTGTCGGACAGTATTTACTCCGATTTTACAATTACAAATCTAAGATTGATTTATTTTCAAAGGTTTAAATAACCTTTGCAGGTTATTTAAAGCCAGGAAATATTTTTATATTATAAGATATATTTTAGATAATAATAATTTAGTGATACAAGTCTTATTCATTAACCCATACCTGGAGGAAGAAGAATTTGATTTATACATAATCTGTATTTGATAATCAAACGAGAAATTCTGAGCGGGAGGGGGGCAATTTTCTTTTAAAATCTTTATAGAAACTGATACCTCAATTTGTGGCCACGATCGTTTCTACACATTTTTACTTCAAAAATGTAATTAATTTTTTAGACATACTTATGTATTTAATCTGTATTTCATTGATTCATTCATTTTATTTTTCCAGAAAATATTTTAGATTATAAAAAAACTAAACTAAGAAACTTTTATTTTTTACATAGAATGCATCATTTTCATCGCTATTATTTTTAGTACTAGAATCAATCCAGTTCATAGATCAAGTGTTACTCGACAGAGAGCTACAATTAAAATAGTAATGATGAGATGTTTGATATGAAATGGTTAGGAAGTGAGGATTATAATCATAGAAAGGGAAAATAAAGAGTGATTTAAGGAGAGGTTAAGTCTATACTCATGACGTAAGCACCCACCATAGAGTCTGTTTCACCAAGTAGCAGTTTGAGCTTAACTTTCTTCCTCCATGAAGACACAAAGAAAATGAAGGTGGTTGGACTCAAAATTAGTAGCATATCAGTTCTATCTGTAAAGGTCTGAATAGCGGGATCTCATCTGACAATTGCCCGGGAAATCGCGATAAAATAACGATAGACTTGTAACGTTCTTTCTGTAGCCGGAGAAGGAGAACATGTTTCCCTACAACACCTTGTAAATGATTTTGAACTCCATCCAAAGTAGAACTTGAAGAATAAGCAACTTTGGTCCTGATGAATTAAATTATCTATAGATTTAACAATTATGAATTCATTTTCGCAATTCTTTGTAATTATCCAAAGAGGCAAACGATTACAATTCTCTGCAAATCTAATATTGCAAATTTTGATTTAATTAGTACGAGTGAATTTCTGTTTATGTCTGCCTCTTTGTTCTGGACGTCTAGGCTTCCATGACATTTCAGTTTAAAGATTAAAATTAAGGTAAGTAGAAATTATTTTTTCACAGAAATTTTAGCTTAAGTTAACTTGATGGTTAGTCAGTACTTTCAGAATTTGAATATTATTGTGGTTACGAAAAATAAATTAAATAGAAATTAGATTTTCCATTGTAGACACGCGGCTCATACTATTTCAGATAATTTATTTCACTGATCACACGAAAGGGTAAGATATAGCACAATAGTTTCACATAATATTGTCCGATTGATTTATTTAGTCACATATTTAAGTTGGTTTTATGAGACATCTAGACATATTGATCCATATATAATTTGTGTGCGTGTACTCTGTATTTTGTGTGTGTGTATACTGTGTATGTTCTGTGTGTGTTCTGTGTATGTTATCTCTCTCTCCCCCTCTCTCTCCATGTGTATGTGTGTGTGTGTGCGTGTGTGCGCGCGCGCGCTTCTATTCCATCGATAAAACAATTCTGATGAAATTACTTCATGGAATGAAAGTTGTCCCTCAGCTTTTCAATTTTGTCAATCGCTTATATACAATAAGCTGTCACCACAATATCTGAAAAGTAAAGTGCATTATCTCCCTTTTTTCAATATCAACCCTGGGAATTTTTTACCTAGGGTTAATATTTCTGCTCATCTATTTCTATATAGTTACTCTTGATTTGTACTTATTACACCATCCCCACATCATCTTTCTCTTTACACTCCCTCCCTCTCCTCATCCTCATCCACACCCTCATCAATATTCCTCTTCTTTATCTTCTTTATCTTCACGTCGAAATTCCATTCCCTCTTTGTTATTTGCTGGTTTTCTTTTATTTATCATTATTTAGGAGAGTTTTGTAATTTGCTTGAAGCATTGTTTATATAAGGTGTATGGGTAAGTATTTGAAGGCTATCCCAATGCATTTAGTATAATACAAGAAAGTAAAGAAGGTGTTGGGTATTACTTTGTTATTCATTGATATTTCCAGATCAGAATCTAATCTTTTTGATAGAAAAGATGGGTTTCTAGTTGTCCGCTACCGGACTGTGCCTTTAAAAATTGGTCCTCTTTCGCTGCTGTAGTTAATTGTACTGGGTATGTAATATTATTACTATCTACTTCAATTGGAGTCGTGTTTATTGCTACATCTTTTTCCACCTCCAGTATTCGTTCTCGTGTGATCTCGTGCGTGTGTGTGTGTGAGTGTGTGAGCGTGATTTTGTTATGTGTGTATGTTTATGTGCGTATATATATTGTATTTTTCCTTCTGTGATCATTTTATATATGCATATATCTACATACCTTTTCCTTGTATCATGTGTGTGTATACATATATATATATATATATATATGTGTGTGTGTGTGTGTGTGTGTGTGTGTGTGTGTGTGTGTGTGTGTGTGTGTGTGTGTGTGTTTGTTCCGGTGTATAGTATCATTATCATTATCATTATTTAGCTTCAGTCTCAATTTTATCTCAGGTTAAATTTCTCTCCTCATTCTCTATTAAACATATCACTTTCTGTCATTCCATTAAACTTAACGCTGCTTACGGCCATATCACATTGAAACATTGGTTCTTGTATGATTACCCATACCAGATGCAATAAACTTGGATGTGCGAGTGGTGCAATGGTCAAAGGTTCAGAGTTAGAACTCGGTGCGCAGAGGCCCAATTCCATTTGGCTTCGTTTTATGCACTTACGCGTAAATATCTTTGGAAGAGGTACGAATCCACCTTTTCTCTCTCAGCTATAGTTAATTAGTAGGACGTGTATCAATAGGTCTTTATTATCTCCAAAAACATCTTCCAATCAAAAAATATTTTCTCGCTTTAAATAAGCATCAAACGATTAATAAGTTGTAAAATAAATAAATCAATTAAATCATAGTCCTCACATTGTGATTTTATATATCTTTAATTCATTTTTGTGACAACGATCACGAGATCTATTGATAGTTTTATAGACCTATTAAAGAAACAATTTTGAAAATAACAGGATCTTTGTTTATAAGAGATAAATATTATATTATATTGCATCGAAAAACTTCATATTAGTTTGTCAGCAAAACAATCGAGTTGTTTCATATCAATTATGTTTTTATTAATTGTTCACCTCATAAAAAGACCATGAACCATTGATTCAACAATTTTTCAAGACATTACATATTTTATCAAAGAAATTATTAAAATTTTATGTGTTGATATTTTTATTAAAACAATGATTTCAGTCGACGTGGTTAAGTTGTTAGAACGTTAAATTTCATACCATTAAACTCGGAATCGAAAAATCTTCCCATGGTTGTTTTCTCAATGAGACGGCACTAGCCTGCGTCACCGTTGGGAAGTGTCTGGAAAGATATGCAACTGTCTGGCCTAATGTTTTTGAGTGAAACGAAATAGAGAAAATTGTTTAACATCTGCCAATAGTCGTGGTAGCATGAAATCACATGCCATCGCAAGTGCAGGTTTGAATGTATTAGATTGTTCCAACTGGTCAGGTTATACGCTCTGTCCCAGAAAATTTAACTGAGATCTGTTCAGCATCGTTGCAGTATAAATCATAGACGTGCTTAATGAGTGTTAAAGAAACACAACATATCCGTGAGAAGGTGTCTGCATCAAGCATTAGTTAGCTTACTCAGAATAAAGCAGCCAACTATACAGTTTTATTTCCTTTTTGTAAGCCCTTTTCGTCAGATTTCTAACATAAGCCATATTGGTAAGTCGATCATTCACCAAAAAAAAGTGATCCACACATATCTAAATGTTAGAATTTACTTTTCTAAATAATCCTCTTTCTTATAATAAAGATCGTTGTGTCTATATATATATATATATAGTAGCAGTATAGCCCGGCGTTGCTCGTGTGGAATGAAAACTTTTCAAACTAATCCATGGTCCTGGAGCTCAGGCTCTTTGGACGTTGGCACGAAAAACTAAAAAGCAATAGTTGTTTCCAGTCAAAGCAAAACCGTAGATTGAAAGAAAAATGAATGAATGTAAGTCAAACATTGATTTCCGGTATCGATGTCAAATAAGTTTTCCGTCGCAAACTAAATTTTGAAGACTAAATAAGTTATCTGAGTAAATGGTATCATGGCTGAGACAAAAAACTACAACTGTACCTACTTAGAGTCAAAATAAAAGGGCTGAAAAACTGATTTTGATCAGACCCGATAAAACATTGGAGTATCGATTTCCAATATCGGAGTCAAACAAGTCATCCAAGAATAAATTAACATTAAATGAAAACGTATCGTACCCATCGGGAGTAAAATTAGAAAAAATCAGCCATATTGATGCCTGAATATCGTTTTTAATAAGATTCGATAGAATATCAAGGGTATCGATTTCCGATATCGGGGAAAATGAGTCGTCTGAGAAGATCTACTAATGTCTGCGACTAAAAACTATAATTTTACAAAGGTAGAGCAAATTCAGCAGCAAGAACCACGATAAAACAGCTGAAATCCTGATCTTGATCAGACCTGATCGGATATTGGGGTATGGACTTCTTATATCGGGGAAAATCGGAACAAATACGTAGCCCATGACCTGACCGGAAGCCTGAAGAATATTTGTGTAAAGTTTGGTGAGAATCGGATAATAATTGTGGATTTTTATAAAGGATATGCAGACACACACACACACACACACACACACACAAACATCTTACTTTTATATATATATATATATATATATATATATATATATATATATATATAAACTTATTTATAAATGGAAGTTTGTCTGTGTGTGTCCGTTTCCTATAGACTCCAAAACGACTGAACCGATTTTCTTGAAAATTTACACAGTTGTACTATAGGCGTCTGCGAGTATTTTTAGCTAGGTTTTGTGTCGACGTACCCTCGAAAAATATCGAAAATCGATAGTGGAGAAAATCGGGTTATAGAAGGAGTGGTCCGATTTTAATCAAATTTGATACACTCATAGATAAAGACATAAGAAATGATATTCAGAAGTTTCAAGTTGCAGTTCTTACAATAGTGCAGAAAATATGATATAGATAAATGAAAATTTGACTTATATCCATTCATTTGTCTTTCAGTCTACGGTTTCGCTTTAACTGGAAACAACTACTGCTTTTTAGTCTTTCGTGCCAACGTACAAATTGTCTGAGCTCCAGGACCATGGATTAGTGTTAAAGTTTTCATTACACCCGAGCAACGTCGGGCTATACTGCTAGTATATATATATATATATATATATATATATATATATATATATATATCCCTCCTGTCACGCCCATGGGGAGAGAGATATTAGCGAGGCAGCGTCAGCTGAATTCATTAGAGTAATAATAGCCAGGTAATGTCGGCTGAGTTTAGTCTTTTTACTACCAGTTATTAAACTGTACCCCTGTCGTCAAAACATAACGGTTAAATATCTGAGGTTATATATATAATATCAGATATTTAACCGTTATTTTGGATGACAGGGGTACACTCGTATAATTAGTATAATTTTATAATATCGCTGATTAAGTTTGCAAATTCAGTAATAATCTGTAATGAACTTTATGCATAATAAAGCAATGGCGAATTGATGTAACGGATTAACACTGATGTAATAAATTTATATCATTATTTTTTTAAAATAATACCGCTTCATTTAGAATTTAAATCGTTTTTCAGTTACGATTGTTAGCTATGAAATCTTCTGTGCAGCATAAGAAATTAATTTATTTTTTCACTGTTAATAGACGTATTAATAACCTCATATAACCTGCGACAAATGGTAATCTTGTGCTAATGCAGAATCTCTTAAGATGAACTATCAATATCTGATATTGGACATTCCACATTTTTGTTGTAACTTAAAGAGCTGTCGTATCAATTTTAGGGAATGTTTCTTGTCTCGATTAACGCTTGATACGGCGGTCATTCAATAAATAATGTGAATATTTTGGTATAAAGATTTCTAATACATATAGAAGCTTACTTTTTTATTTATTTTTTTTTATGGATGTTAACAAAGATGGCCGACCAATAAGCATGCTCCAAGATTGAACAGAGGTCAGTTATCAAGTGTTTGGTTGTTGAAGGGTGCAAACAAGTTGAAATTCATAGGAGAATGTCAACTGTGCATGGTGATACATGTCTCAGCCAAAAAGATGTCTACAGGTGGGCTAAATTGTTTAAAGAAGGACTGAGCAGTGTTGAGAATGAAGACAGACCTAGGAGGCCTACAGTAGTGAGGTCTTCTAAGGTGATCGAATCAGTCAATGACCTCATTCAGTCTGACAGAAGCGGGACAATGGATGACATTGCAAGGACTTTGAGCCTATCTGTTGGGACAGCACACAAAATTGTCCACTATCACCTTGCCAACTCGAAGTTCAGCTGCCGGTGTGTGCCAAAGATGCAAACGGTACAGACCATTAACGAGCTGTGCTGGGAACTGCTCCCTCTCCCCACTTATAGCCCAGACCTTGCCTTGTCAGACTTTTAACTGGTTGGTCCCTTGAAAGCGTTCACGAGAGGCACGAAGTTTGAAAGTGATAATGAAGTCAAAAGTGCTGTGAGCGATTGACTTAGACATCAGTCCAAAGATTTTTACGTTGGTGGAATAAGGAAGCTTGTGCACAGATGGGGAAACTGCCGGGAGACTACATTGAAAAATAAAAAAGTAAGCTTCTATCTGTGTTAGAAGTCCTTATATCAAACAATTCACCTTATTTATTGAATGTCCATCGTACATGAGAAAGCGTTTTCTTTATGCGACTTTTAGAATGTAAGATTTATATCTGCATTACCTAGCAACTAAGATGCACATGACAACTGTTTTGATGGTTTATACAGAAAAGAAAACAGCACCAACAACGTACCAAAAGAAAAGCGAGGAGAAAGTACCAACCATGAATTAATATAAAGAGGAATATGGGTTCTAGCAAGAAGAATAGTCCAACATGCGATCTACGAATTTATGATGTCGGAATAAAATACAAGTTTCAACCTGTGAAGAATACCCGCTTTTCTTATTTTAATATTCTTAGGAATTTTAATTCTTCAATTAATGATTCAGTAAGCACATGACAAATACGATGACAATAAAATATCCGTAGAAATCTCCATTTCATCATTTAATATTTGAACTTAACAGTTCTAACAAAGAATTGTAGTAACAATCATATATAAAGTTCTCTCTCTTCTTTATTCATACCATCCTTCCTTGCTTGCATTCATTCTCTATTACGTTTACGGATTGCTTGTCTCTCTTCTGCTCGTAATCGTTCTTGTCCTCTTCTCTGCCACTCTCTTACTACCTCTCTGTCGTCTTATTCTTTCTTCCATTACAGTGATTTTCTCCGGAAATATGATACATTTGCAAAATACATTTCATTTTATTCATTACAACGAAAGCGTGATTCACGTAGGTAACTAGCTATGCATTACTGTATTATTATAATATAAAGACTACGACTTGCTATGTTGTACACAGCGAGAATTGAAGGACTGATTGGATAAAATAAATGAAAATAATTGGATGAAAAGTACTTTTTTGTTGAAGGAAAATCAAAATGAAGACAGCAAAGTAAGACCTGAAATTTTTATTTAAAGCACAAAAAGAGTCTCTCGCTCTCTCTTTCTCTCTCTCTCTCTCTCTCTGACACACACACACACATACTCTCTCTCACTCTCTATTTCTCTCTTTTTCTCTCTCTCTCTCTCTTTCTTTGTACTATTTTACAGTAATTCTTTTTTCTTTTATATTTCCTGTTCGACGTATTGTTTCGTTTATTATGTGTTTGTGTGTACGTCGTCCGGCGTTTCTATGTTAAATTATTTCTGTCTGTTTGTGTGTTCATATATCTTTTAATTTTCTGGGAAGTGGTTTAACAGACGATAGAAAATGTGACATCAAAATTTAAAAAAAACGCATTCTAATAGCAAAAGATGTCTTTCTTAAACCAAACAAAGTATTAAGAAATAGGAAAACAAATCGTTAGAAAAAGATAAAGATTACCGGACTGATATTTTATATAAATCTCCATAAATGGTAATGAACGCTGGAATATTTCCTCAAAGATGGAAACAAAAATCTCCCTTATACTTAGAATCAGAAACAGACATTTGAAGTGTCTGGTGACTAAATAAGAAAAGACTTTCTCACAGAGGAAACAATGCAAGCCTTTCACTTCTGTATCGGTAATTCTATGGAAAGTACTCAGACGAACTAAATTTCTTTCGTTCCATCAGTTCTAAATTGTCATTCTACGCACATCGTAACTATCCGCCCTCGGGAAGCTTTATTCCGCGAATCGCTGCTCTGTGGAAGTGAATACTTTCCCGATACCTATAATCTTAACTTGTTCAAGTCTAGGGTCATCTGTTATTTTCCTCTCATATCCGCATATAACTGTGCATCTTAAACTGTCCCTACGGTAAAAATAATGTATTATGAGGAAACACACCTATTCCTCAGATAATGGACTCTCCTTCGTATTTTAAGAGTTAACAGGAAGTTCTTGGGAAGTTCATAGGAGTTCTTTAGACTTCTATTTGAGTTCAGTAGAACTACTAGGCAGTTGATATTAGTCGATAGTTAGCCGAATACTAAGGAGTCAGCTTTCAATGGAAGATTAACAAGTTCCTAACATTTTGGATACGTTAAGTCGATTAGCAACCGACATAGTATGTTTATAACTTTCAGTACAAAAAACTACTCCACAACACAATGGTATATTGAAGGCAAGAGGATCAGAATAAAACAACGAGTAAAGAGCTTGTGTAAATGGGTTGCAGAACGTGGATTTGAAGGTATAGTTATGAGACGACTATTACTTTTCACAACAGAGAATAGTAAATTGCGAAGATTTTAAGGGATGCAACTCATAAACGAAAAATGATTGTTCAACGACATATCAACTCCTTATGGGTCATTTAATGCAGAAAATAAAACTTTCTTCGGAAAATTAGTAATTTCTTTTGCAAAAATATATTTCTGGTAATATTTCCTTTTTAATAATTTACGATGAAAACGTACTGCTGACACCTTCACAATAAAGAATTGAGCACAGTTTGAGGTTCATTATTTGCCCATAGAAGACTCTAATATGTGGTACCACCTCTGGTCAGGTGAACCTGGGAAGAACAGCAATTAAAAGCCGATTCTACAATCCTCAAACGCCTCGAACAGCGGCCTTGCTGCCTATGTAGTTTATCGTCATACCTAAAATAATATTATTTATTCAGTTTGGCCTTCTCTTAATAAACAAAAATGATTAGCTATTTGTTTCAATTGATTTTAACACTTTTATTTGCCGATGATTTGAATTTAGATTCAATATGTAAAACAAAATATGTTCAAGGGCTATTCGGCCCGCGTAGTTAGATGTCAGAAATACGTATTTAATTAGTTTTTATCCATGTGTTCTTATCGGAAGGACTTAGAGAAAAATTATTTCACTCTTTCAATGGTAAAGATTAACATGACAATGCTATGAAAAGAGAGAAATTTCCGTATTCATTATTCTGCTTTATTATCTATTCTAACTACAATACAATGATTTTTTATGGTATCTCTCGTGCCACACACAGCACAAGAGGGAGAAGGATAGATTGAAAACTATGATAGATCAGAATGTATAGACAGCATAAGAGGGAAAGAAAGATAAAATAAAGAAAGAAAAGATAGAAGAATGAATAAAAGAAGATATGGTGAAGAGGTGGAAGTTAATGAATTGAGATATCATTCAAATGGAGAAACAAAATCATACAAAAAGTTACATAAATCATTTTACTAAAACTTCGCTAGAAACAAAGTACTCAAACTGTTACGTGATATTAGTCTTTCTGTATGGCCGGGAATGGCTGACATTCTCCTCAAAGATGCAAAAATGATTTGAAGCAGCAGAAATGTGGTTCAGCAGAATGATATTGACCATCGGCCGATTATATATCGAACGATGAAATCTTACAGAAAATGAAAACTACAATGAAACTTTTATTTAACATCAGGAAGACACAACTGATGTTTCTTTGGGTAAATGATGAGGAAAGAAGGCTTGGAATATCTAACAATCACAGGACAGATTGAAGGCATGAGAGACAAAGGAAAACAACGCATAACATACTTAGGGAGTTTGAGAAAATGGATAACGGAACAAGGTTAAGGAGAAATAAAAGAAAGTTCGCTCAACGGCAACGACCTGCCGGCTGAACTGTGGCCGGGTTGTCAAAATGCATTCCCAACCTGACCGGTGAAGACAAACGCTTCTGCTTAAACCACAGCGCCAAGAGACCATCGGTTAGCCTGGGCATAGGAGCAGCGCCTCAGAGGTCAAAGGCTTTACCAATGGGTGGAGGAATTTTTGAAAAGAGAGATGGGTAACCGCAACATTCAGTCAGTCAAGTGCCATACGTGAAACACGCTTTGGGCGATCATGTCTCGAAAGAGACATGAATCACTGGGCAGAAGATTATCTCGCAGGAGGTTGCCATTGCTTTCTACGGTAGACTGATTGCCAACCAAGGCTATAGAATCCAATATGTCCTGTTATTTAACCCATAACTGAAAGGAATAGACGGATTAATACCTTTCCCAAGGGTATTTGCGCGTAAGTGAATGCAATAAATTGAACTGGAATTCGAACTCGGCTCTCTAATTTCTCGTTCCGAGCCAATATCCACTGCAACGCAACACACAACCACAACGTTACCTGTACAAAAGGACCCGGCAAGCTATTGCACCTTCTTTGCCTTAAATGACACTATGAAGTACATTGGAATTGCGTCTACAGCGAGGTAAAATACGCTAACTGAATAAATGATGACTATTATTATACATCCTGAGTCCTAAGAAAACGATTGCGTAACACGAAGGCTTGGATAAAAAAAGTTATCAAATCATCTTCGTTATCTTGCTGAAAAACATCATACCTGTTATATTAATTATTTTGACTTTCGAAATAAGCAGACATATGATTATATTCCTTTATTTGCTCTTTTGAAAACCTGAACAACATCTCTGAAATATTCAATACAATACTCATTTCTATGATCAAATTCTGTAAGTAACTCAGATCTTAGTTTCAAAGCTGATTCATTTGGAAACTCTCTCGCGAAAAATATTACATTCGGTGATCGCGAAGGCCTCCTCTTGAGCAGATGGCGTCACTGTAGCAGAACCAATTATCTTGTTGCTGATATAATCAACTGAACGTGCTGATGCAAGCACAGACATGAACACTATTAGAAATGCTGATATTTGACAATAATATAAAAGAAATAGTTATGCTGTAATAGAATTTTTTCAGATAATACATACAATATTATAACTTGGTTTCAAGATACACTTTCTTAACTTTCACTTATGCTTCTTCTTTTCTGCACCATGTTCTTTTAAGATATAGAAGATGATGCCGCTCCACAACGTTTCTATTTCTGCTCTAAGCAATGGATGCCTCCTTACTCTCCCTTCCAGTCCATGTATGGCTACCTAATAACAGAAGCTCGATAGGTAGATTATTCGCCGTGTCTCTTTCCATCTTGCCTTCAATGTATTGCAAACATCAATTTCTCTATTTTTTCCTCATAAAGTGTGCCAGAAATTTCAATTTTATTTTTTCGTTCCTTAAACTTTCACGTAGATCACATACACCGTATATGATTTTCTTCTCGGCAGTTCTCACTAAAACCGTTTTTCCATTGCCTCATGTCATCTCATCGTCCCTGAGGAAATTATTGAACATCCCTGTTATATCATAAGATTGGTATTGCATAGCAGTTCAGTTAAATTGACGTCAGCCGAATCAAGGGTATGAGGTTTCGGGTTATTGCGTGTAGGTTTCTTTTCATATTAATATTTACTGATGACTGACGTAACAATTAAAGAATGTATTTCGCTAAAGTCTCGGCTCAGATTTCTCACTAGCATATCTTCTTTCTATCCAAACAGAATATCCAAGATGTTCCAAAGACATTTATGAAGAAAAAAAGCTCGGATGAGCTTAAGTCACTGATGCCTCCTCAACAGGTGTTTACCCGTGCAACCAGACTGGCAACTGGGTCCCACCCATTCACAGTCAGGTTAGCCAAATGCAGACGACAATTCTACTCCTGCAGCTTCCTCTCTCGCACTTTCCGCCTGTGGAACTCACTCCCGTATTCTTGTTTCTTGACGGCTACAACCTCCAGAAATTTAAATGCAAAGTTAATACTCATCTACTAACCACTGGCCTCTAGCTCTCTCCCCTCCCCTGTATAACCTTCCCTTTCTCTCCTCCTATGTATCTGTCATCGCACCTTCTTTCTCAGCTTTCTATTGTTCCTTTCTAACTAGCTTGTACTCCTCACTCTTTTCTAATTAATCTTTTTACATTTATGTAACCCCCTGCACATCAGTGGCGTTTCCGCCTTGCTCGGGGTGAAATGGTTAAAAAAAATATTTAGCAAACAAAAGAAACTATTTTGCTTAAAGTCCATTAACTGTTTGGTCATATGAATAATATGGATATTGAAAATATTTAACAATTTATTTTGATAATATGTATAATAAAATGTTTCTCCAAATTAAATGATTCAATCTTTTTCATGGAACTCGCTCATTTTCATGAAATTATTCATATAAATATAGAGCATAACCTGTATTGAAGTTATTGATGAACATGAAACGAAAAAAAATGCTAGGAAATTCATAAAGAATTATTATGGTTTTAATCATAAAGTTTCAACAGTGTCAAAGTAAATGACATATTGAAAATTCAGAAGACGATTGCATAACTCTGAAATCTTTCTTTATTGGAATGGACAATGTCTTCCAATATTTTGAAGTTCGTGCGTTACTAAATAATGTCAAGTTTGGGCATTGAATATTATAAATATATTAATCGAATATTGCATTAAAATGTTTCGATTCATTATGTATTTCTGATGCCGGGAGGAATAATCGACAAATGAGCCAGAGATTTAATAATGTCTTAATTCTTAGAGATAGAAAGAGAGACATTTCATAAATTGTATTTGTAGTTTTAAGACTTATGATAAATATGATGCGTTGGCACTCGTAAGGATGCATTTTAGACGTAGGGTTAGAGATAGATAGATAGATAGATAGATAGATAGATAGATAGATAGATAGATAGATAGATAGATAGATAGATGAAAGTCGTTTGGTTGACGAACAACGAAATGTCACTGCTTGAATTATTATTATTATTATTATTATTATTATTATCATCATCATCATCATCATTATTATTATTATTATTATTATTATTATTATTATTATTATTAATCATTTTACCCCAGTGGCTACATAAGAGAAGAGATAAAAGTTTAAACATGGGGAGAGCGAAGAGAAAGACGAACTAGTTACTGGGGGTGTCAGAGAAAGGGAAAGAGTAGGATGCGAATACCAGTGTGAAGACAGTTACGAGGGTAAAGTGAGAAAGGAAAAGAACAATGTACACGAGGTGATGGGGGAAAGGACGAGAGAATGACAAGTGGACAAGAGATAAGGATTGATGTTGCATTTAAATTCTTGGAGATGGTAGCTGTCATGGAAGCAAATATACAAACAGGAGTTCCAGAGGCGGAAGGTGCAAAAAAGAAAGCTGATGAAGTAGAAGTGGCGGTTGCATTTAGCTGATTGAACTGTAAACGAGTGGGATCTTGCTGCCAGTCTGGTATATACTTGTGAAGGAGGCATCAGTGAGTAGAAGCCATGAAAATGGCTGGAGTTGAGCTGCCAGGTCTGGACCGATCACGTTACAGATTCTCCTTTGGAGCCTGTCGAGAACCCTGAGATGAATGACAGGGGCGCCCGACCAGATATGACAACAGTAATCAATGCATGGTTGGATGGTTTATTTCTTTATGTGCAAGATGGACTCAGAGAGATAAAACTCCCTAGCCCGATACAGTGACCCAAACTTCATAGCGGTCGATTTAGCTATTGATTTAATGTAATGGTTCCACTAGGGGTTAAAAGAGAGGATGAAACCGGGAAAGCGCAGTGTATTGTTTTCTAGGAGACTCACTTGGTGGATAAGAGGGACTGCTTGTGATAGTTGACAAAAGCATTAAAATTTACAAGCCACTTCTTACCCCAGTCTACCACAGAGTGGGGGTTCTTCTCGAGAACGGTAGCGAGGCTAATTTTGGCAGCCTCTCCAGATTTCTTACTGAGGTTTTATGTATTATTATCATATTATTTGATCTCTGGTTAGGAACGTGTAGGAAATCGTTTCATGACTTTTTACACTGACAAATATTGGAAGAGAAACCCTAAGTTCACAGACTTTTAGCATTAATAAAGCTCTTCGTAATTTGTGAGCTGTTCTCACTAGTACAATTTTTTTATTATTTAAGGCGTTTTCAAACAGGAGTCTTCTCAATGGGTCTATCGGAACCTTTTTCTAATCAATCCGAGGTATCTGTAACTGGAATTATTGATGTCTTGATGTAGAACATTTTTTAGATTTCCATTTCAAGATCTTTATATTTTGTTAGCTTTGTGAAAATCTTCAAAGATACATTACAATCTACCACAACTGCCATTATAAGAAAATACATTCTGTTCTTGTGGTCGTTGATCTCAATGTTTTGGTAATTAGCTTTGGTTGTTCTGTTTCAGTGTATCTAAAAATCTTATAAAATGGTTACACTTCTTATCTCTGTAATTGGGTCTGTTTGATATGCATACTAATTTCTTGTAGTTTCCTTCCCGTAAAAGATGCACATTTTCCTGTGCTCAGTCTCTCATGTAGAGTTTTATATTCAGTTAGTGCTAAAACTTAGAATGGTGCATGTGGTAGCAATTGAGAAATATTTTCGTTTTAACTTCCATTCACTTAATGTTAGTTATGGTCTTATTAAGGATGTTAAAACGGTATTGCACCACAGAGACGTCAAATTGTTTATGGCTGATATTCTCTTTTGGGAATTCAAGTCGGTATTTAACACCAGACTCACACCCCTTTAGTATTATTCTTTTTTCTTTCGCCTTCATTTTGGTATGCAGTATTCTATCTCCTTTACTGACTTTTAAGTATTCAAAGGGTGTTTCTTCTTGTTCAATTTCTTTAATCTTTGTAACAAATCTAGATCTGCTGAATGTGTTTCTGTAATTTGCCCTTTCTTGAATGTTACTTTTGCGGGTTTATCTAACCCAAAACGCATACTTATATCATCAGTGAAACATTGTACAGTATTGGGGATACCTTCAACTCATTTTGTGATTGGCAAAGAGTTTTTATATTATTCATGTCAAATAAGTGATTAATCACTTTCTTTTTAATTTGTATCTAGTTATCATTGTTTAGTTCATGTGAATGGGAGAAGAACAGGCAGATCAGAAGGCACACCAGGACTTCTCCTTGAAAGATTCCGTCGGACATTCAAACTATTAGAAGTGGGAGTACCTTTGGTAGGATGTAGGTATAATGCGTTTTTCGACAGTTGCTTGCTAAATTTAAGGACATTTACTATCACCGAGGAGACTTAATTCATTTCCAAAGCCTAAAAGATCCCAGAGTGTGACATATCATCAAAGGCTTTATGGTAATCTATCTAATCAGGTAAAAACATGTTGATTTTGAAGACAAGTAACTTGCAGTGTTAGAGGGAGATAACTCATGACTTCCAATTGAGAATGAGAATAATATACACCAGTGACTGCAAAATAAAGTTCGGTTCAAAATTCCTAGCACCTGAAGAAGGCCGGAGCGTATAACGGACGAAACGTCGTACAAATGGCAACAAAGATGTGGGAAATAGTCTGAATAATGTAAATACTGTAAATACTACCTCATCTCAGAAATATAGACAGACCTCTTAAATATTTCTCCAGTAGTTGCGTCTCTTGTCGTGATATTCGCCGTCCACTACCACTGTCTAGTTAGATGTGTGAACTTATAAATTTTTTACCGGGTTCCGAGACTCTGGCAACAAGATTGGTTTTGGCTAATATCAAAAGGTTTTTGTGTGTTAACATTTTTAACCGGCCAAATTTCTTTTTTTCCTGTTTTCTTATCTTTATCATTCATTTTTACAACGGAAGTTATGCGTAATGCCTCATTGTGTTTTGTTAGTTTTCAGTTACAAATTAATACATCCTGGTCCCGCAATCTTTTTGCTTCTTCTGCCTTTCATATGAATTGTATTTTTTTTAAGAAAGAGGTATATACAGAGAAGGAAAAAGGGAGAGAGAAAGAAAGAGATAAGGGTTTTAAAAGAAAGATCAAATGCCTTATTTTACTTTTAATTATTTTTATTTTTTGTTCATATATTTTATTTTCATATATTTTTATTTTACTCTTTGTCGGGATCCACTACAATCTCTTCGTGGAATAACTCTTCCAGTAAAGGGTATTTACTTTTAGTTTTAAGTAGAGTTTAACTTTTATTTACAATTTTCTTGTATACCAATATTTGTAATAGCGAACACCCGATAAGCATGTAAAACTTCCAAATATAATTAATTTATTAATAAACTCGATTTGTGTTTTATTAAAAAAAATAAATACAACATTATGAGTTTAAATCATCATTACGATGTTGCATAATTCGTATGAAAAGAGGGTACATTATATTGAAAACACCTTGAGCAAGAATTATCTGATCAAAATGTTTTCGGAACGAGTAATACAAACGCAAAAAATAACTATACCTATGTTTCATAGATTACTGAAAGTCTTTTAAAACGGTACGCCACGAAAACTGAATCGAAATTCTAGAATTTGCTTGATTTGCTCAAGGCAGATATTCGAGTAATCCTTAACCTTTCCTAAAAACAAAACGCCTGTGCGCGGATAGCGGACGAGTTCATTGAATAGAAAAAAACAGATTAAGACAAGCATGCATTTTCTAACCAGATGTATTTCACTTACACAGCGATGCGATCTTAAAAGATCCAGGAAAACTACCAGGATATATTATTAGCTTGTATAATCCTAATAACATACGACATAAGGGTGACACTGCTTTGACGGCTGACTCAAAAAGGAAAGTTGAAAATTTTATAAACAAAGCATTAAACAAGGAAAATGTATGAAGACAGAATGGCTGTCAGCAAAGCCAAACGTAGAAGATATTTATTTCGGACGTTAAAATTAAGTAGACTCAGAAATTGAACTATCTTCGTATTGAAGCAAGCAACGGAAATTGTCAGATGAAAAACTGAAAATATATATGGGCAATGAATGATGAATTCAGAAAATAAGTAATTTAGAAAAAATGCTGAACTACTAAATAATCTCTTATAATCTCTGACTGCTGAAAAATTTCTAGATGAAGAAGAGACTTGAAAGAGATGATTTTATAGGTGAATGTTGGTAATGCCATGAATAAAATATACTGAGTGGAACAAAAACATCTAAAAGAAATAGGAACTATAAGAAAAAAAAATTTAAACACAGAAATCTATATCTGAAGGTTCCAAGATGCAAAAATGAGGAAAAAAGACATGAGAAATTAAACATTCACAAGACATATTGAAATCAAAAGAAATGAAAGTAAAACAGCGAGTAAATTACTTAACGAGTTTATGTGAATGGATGGTAGAACAAAACGATAGAAAACTGTAAAGAGCCATAAACTTCTAGAAGACCGCACATTAAAGAAAAAGAATTCCTCTGTCGCTTGTCTAACACCAATGATAAGAAAAATATGTTTTCTTCTAATTCTATGAGCTGTATTTTTCTATACTTCTGAGATGAGGTAGCATTTACACTATTTACATTATTCGAACTATTGTTCTCATCTTTGTTGTCATTTTTACGACGTTGGTTGCTATAGCAAGTTAAGGAAAAACCCTACGTTAAAAATGGAACGACAGCTGCCGCAGCTTAGCATATACAGGCAGTTGTCTCAACGTTACAGCAAACTACTTCACATGTATGGTTTACCTAAGATTCACAAAGACGGTATTCCGCTCGTTCCGATTGTTAGCAGCCTAGGCTCAGTTTCTCAACCTCTGAGTTGCTTCCTTGTAGATATAATTGACTCACTGATAGGAAAGTCACCATCATATTTTCGAAACTCCGTTTACTTCGTAGAACTTTGAATCTTCCATTCAATGCAACCAGATGGTGAGCCTGCATGTGGTGAGTTTGTTCACCACGGTGGTGTCACTATCGGTAGTCAGGGACAGAATGACCTCGGACTCTTCCCTATGAGAACGTACCAGTATTCCACTAGACAACCTGATAGAATTGCTGACTTTCTTCACATAAACAACACACTTCAGATTGTGATTAGGTATATATCGAGAGGATGAAGGCTTAGCAATGGGCTCGCTAATATCACCATCACTAGCTAACATATACATGGACTACTTTGAAGAGATGGCATTAGAATACTCATCTCTGAAGCCAGCTCTATGGCTAAGATGCGTTGATGACACCTTTATAATCTAGCAACACCAAGAAGAGGTCCAGACGCTACTGAACCATGTGAACTCCATAATTCGATACTGTTCACTATGGAAAAAGAGAGCGGGAAACAAACTAGCATCCTTGGATATACTAACAGCTCGAACAGACATCCTTATTCCGGAAGCCAAGATTCACCGGACAATACCTTAAATTCACTCCCGCCACCCATACAATGTAAAGAAAGGAATCAGTCCGCTATCTGCAACATCGAGCGAAAGTCATAAGCGGCAAAGCAATACACTACAACGTAACAAATACCCAGGGTACATGACAACAACTCCAACGAACGTAGAAGTGGGGTTCATAAAGATAACAACTCGCAGAAAACAGCCTCGGTCTGTCTACCATATGTGAGGGGGTTATCGCTGAAAATACTAATGATCTATGGTTCATATAAAATCAAGAAGATCTTCAGGAGTATATCTACACTTTGTAGGTACCTCTCACTCGTAAGACTCTCAACAGAGGAGGACATAACTGCACCTCCTCGGCCTCGTCACTGTGTCAGACCAGGAAGTTTTTTCTCCGCCTGAGTCTATATTGCACATATACAAATCAGTCATCCGACCGTGAATCGAATACTGTTGTCATATCTGGTTGGGCACCCCTGCTATTCATCTCGGTTGTCAACAGGCTCCAAAGAAGAATCTGTAATGTAATCGGTCCCAACCTTGCAGCTCGACTTCAGTCACTTTATCACCGGCGGGATGTGGCTTCACTCGATCACTTCTACAAATATTTTCATGGCTTCTGCTCCGACGAGCTTCGGTCACTGGTGTCTCCTCCACAAGAATTTTCTCGAGCAACAAGACTGGCAACAAGTCCCACCCTTTTACAGTTAAATCTACCAAATGTAGTTGACAACTCCAGGAGCTTCTTTTTCTGCACTTCCTGCCTGTGGAACTATCTTCCGTATACTTGCTTTCCTGACAGCTACAACCTTCACTTATTTAAATGCAATGTCAATTCCCATCTCTTATCCACTTCACTCCATTCCTTCCCTCGTCTTTTCTACTTCACTCGGTGTATCTTGTTCTTTTCCTTTATCACTCTACTTTCGCAACTGTCATCACACCTGTATTCCCATCCTTCCCTTGCCCTTTCTTAGACACACCCTGTAACTGGTTCCTGTTTCTCTTTGCTTTCCTCCTGCTTAAACTTTTACTCTCTTATGTAGCTCCATACGCATCAGTGGTGGTACTGCCTTGCTTAGGGTGAAAAAATAAAAAAAAGAATTATTAAAGTTTGTGTTCTCAAAGCGCTACGATGTTTGGGTACCATATGATCTGTGTATAAAGAATCATTTAGATAGCATACCTATATGTGATTTGCTGAATAAACGCACTGGAAATGCGCACTTCTTGAAGCAAGCTGCGATGAGTGATGAGAAATAGATCGTTTACAACAGTGTTCAGTGAAAAATATTCTGGGATAAGTGATATGAGCCAAATTTACCCCCCTCCACAAAAGCAGGTTTTTATCTATTTTCAACAGACATTGTTCCTTAGGATTTTTATTTATTCCGGTTCTTGGAAAGTAATCTCAAGAGCAAAGATCTTAATTACTTTGCTACTATGCATATTAATTTCCTATAAAGTCGGAATGAACATTCAGGATAACTAAATACATCATTGCCAACTTAGTACCATTCATTTTGTATATCCATACATCTTTCCTGTTCATTTGCTATCTCGTTTCATGTTGATTATATCTCTTATTATTTAAAAGATAGTTTTAGTGGATTTTAGACCACGGTTGGATCAGTTATTTTCGATGTGAGCTGTTATTATTTTCTGTTGATTTTTATATTTTCTTCTGTGGATTTTGTAGACATTCGCCTGCATAATATTGGAAATAATTCGAGTGCTGGAGAAGTTTAAAGTTTTTTAATCTATTTTTCTTCATTGGGCCGGAATTGGTGACTGCAGATTCTAAGACTCATTCATATATTAAGGATTGTTGAAAGATCTGAGTACATATAAATATTCTAAGACCATTTTGGTAGGTACAAAAACTCTTCAGTGTGATCATAGAAATATTCTTTACGCAAATACACTCATTTTAAGCGCTTACGTATTAATAAAGTCTCAGATGACATCTTAAAACATCAGGGAGTTTTATAGAAAGAAAAATGATTAAAGAACCGATTATTTGGATATACATTAGGAATATTTTTTGTTTTTGCTCCATTTTGATTATACTTTAAACAAGCATGACAGCTCTTCTTTATAATACAAATATGGTCTAATTCATTTTTTATTAATGAGGTTTCTTTAAACTGTCACGAGGTAATTAATTTTCTATCTCATTATAACTCACAAAACAAAATATTCGAATAATATAGGCTACGCCCTGTCTATGGGTATATTCGTAAATGATAAAATGTACCATAAGTATATTTCATAAATGTATACGTAAAGAAACTTATCAGAATAATTAGGAGATAACAAAGTTCTCAGGAATGGAAGACATTTTTTGTGAAGGAGCAAAATTCCCTTTCATCTTGATTTCTACTAATTAAATTCGGTGTTCTTATCGACGAAACATATAACTGGGGGTGTACAAGCACAGATAGATAGATAGATAGATAGATAGATAGATAGATAGATAGATAGATAGATAGATTGATAGATAGATAGATAGATAGATAGATCCTTGTGCAAATTAATTGAAAAAGAACGAATAATGTCTTCCTAAAATTATTCACACTTTCCCTGATCACGTGCAACGTCGACTCTTGGCGTTGTTTCTCATTATTCGATCGAATTTCTACGTTTGGACTGAGATAGATAGATAGATAGATAGATAGATAGATAGATAGATAGATAGATAGATAGATAGATAGAAAATATGAAAAGACTGGGATAGATAGATAGATAGATAGATAGATAGATAGATAGATAGATAGATAGATAGATATGAAAAGACTGGGATAGATAGATAGATAGATAGATAGATAGATAGATAGATAGATATGAAAATAGATAGATATGAAAAGACTGAGATAGATAGATAGATAGATAGATAGATAGATAGATAGATAGATAGATAGAGAGATAGATAGATAGATATGGACAGACACATTTAATCTTTTTTCCTACTTTTTCTAATAATTTATTGCAAATTTTAAACCACTCTCTCACACACACACACACACACACACACACACACATTTATATATATATATATATATATATATATATATATATATATTCTCATATCCTTATGTTATATGAAACCAAACGGTAATGAATATTTAATATGCGGAAAATATATCGAATTTTAGGTTTAGTCTGAAAAAGGATATTTCAAATCCTATAAATCAACAGTTTCGACATTTTAACCGCCTCGAATCTAAATTACAAAAATTGAACATCGGTTTTTGTAGCAAATGTTGTACATGAAACATGAAAGTAACCTGAAGTCAGTTAAAATGAAAACGTATTACTCGTTTTTGGTGGGTTTTTTTTTGTTTTTTGTTTGTTTTTTTGTTTGTTTTTTTGTTTTTTTGTTTTGTTTTTGGCAAAACTTTGATTTATTTGTCATTTTACATTAAATCATATCGTCTGCTTTCGCTCACAGGTTTATTTCAAAATTTATTCGGTTGAATTTTGATAACAGCAGAAAAATCATGGTGATTCATTACAAGATAAAAGATAAATATAGATCCGCATAGATCCACATGATTTCACCTTTTCAAATAAATGCAAATATTATTGCAACATTTAGAAACTTAGATACAACTTTGAGCGTTTGGATTTGCAAACCTGTTACGAGATTTCCTATCTATTTTTCGCACTCTTTTCAATTTCAAAATTTTCAGGACAGTAAACGCTATAAACGTTATAATTTAAAGTTGTCGGGTGAGTTTTCTAAATTGTAGCCGATTTACTTTGATGTGAGACACAAACGTGCGAATTCAGTTCTATCTTATTATTATTATTATTATTATTATTATTATTATTATTATTATTATTATTATTATTGTTATTTTGGAATTAGAAGGCCCTGTTTGGTCACATTAAAAAAAGCTTTTTCACTTTCTTTCGTTTTTGAAATGATTATCACAATATTGTCTTTCATATCTTTTGAGTTGTTTTGAATGGCATGCTTTTGTTCATATTCTCTTGTTTTCGGCCAGCTATTCACTTTCTTTTTTTATCACAGGTAAAATAGTTCAGACAAAACTATAGAATATAACCTCCAACGTCCTCACCATTTTTCTTTTACAGCTTGTCTCTAAGAGAACAGTGCAAATGTCATTTCTTTTATCAATTTTTATTTATTGCCTATGTTCAAACCTTAGAAAAGTTTAAATGTTTTCCAGAAGATAAGCAATACAGATTAATATTTCTGTCTATTGTACTTCTTTTCATCCCAACTTTTCTTTTAAATACATTGTAATATGCATGTAAACACATAGACACGAATATATATATATATATATATATATATATATATATATATATATAATTTAAATAGAATTTTAAAAGAATTTGTTTTTATTTTTAAATACATTTATATGTTTATATTTTTCTCTTTCATATGGCCCTCTTTATCTATTGTGAAGATTTTGTCTTTGTGTTCATATTACATATGTCTATATTTTTATATTTGGTTCAAAGGATATCATTTTCACTTTCCTTGTTAAAAATTTCTTTAGACTACCCAACGTGAATTTAAATTTAAATTTTCTAAGGTCTAAATAGGGGAAAACTGCGGTTTCCGGTTTTCTCTTTTCTAATCTTCTCACTCTTATGTAGCCCCCTGCACATCAGTGGCGTTACTGCCTTGCTTGAGGTGATATGATTAAAAAAAAATTTTTTTTACTAAATATCTGTAAAGGAAAATTTTGAAAGATTTTTAAAAGAATTTTACTATTTTATAAAATACTTTGTCTTAGCAAAAATTAGTAATTTATGGGTTTCAGTTCACATTCACTTTATGTTTTTCTACTCACATTCTTTTTTCATTGATTTAAATCTGTGCATAGTAATTTTTAACACATTTTGGCGTATTTATATATGTATTTCTTTCTATATAATGCTTGTTTGATTAATTCTATCTGTATATGAATCCCCAGTTCTTCTTTTTGCGTGTGTATAATTTTTGTTTATTGTTTTGTGTCTGTGTGATGTATTTCCTTATTCTATATTGCGTTTGTGTGTGAGCTGATGTATCTATTTTCAATATATTTCCTGTTTAAAAATCTCACTGCTATAAATATTTTTTTCAAAATATTCTAAGTGATATTAACATTTATTCATCAGTGATCTGAACGAGGTAACTGTAAAGATTTTCTTTACATTGCTGAAATGAACTTTTAATTTTTATCCGTTTAATTATGTGTTGAGTTCTCTTGTCAATATATATATATATATATATATATATATATATATATATATATAAACTTATTTATAAATGGAATTTTGTCTCTGTGTGTCTGTGTGTGTGTGTATGTGAGACCGTTACCTATAGACTCCAAAACGGCTGAACCGATTTTCTTGAAAATTTACACAGTTATACTATAAGCATCTGCGAGTGTTCTTAGCTAGGTTTTGTGTTGATTTACCCCAATAAATATCGAAAATCGATAATCGAAAAAATCGGGTTATAGAAGGAGTGGTCCGATTTTAATCAGATTTGATAAACAAAGACATAAGAAACGATATTCAGAAGTTTCAAGGCTGCAGTTCTTACAATAGTGCAGAAAATCGATAATATATATATATATATATATAAAACAAGATGTTTGTGTGCGTGTCTGTTTATCTGCCTGTATGTCTGTATTTTTTTCAGCCCTTTTATTTTAGATTTTGCTACGGGTTTTGCTCTAAGTAGGTATAATTGTAGTTCTTAGTTTCATCCATGATACCATTTACTCAGAGGACATATTTAACCTTCAAAATTCAGTTTACGACGAAAAAAAGTATTTGATATCAATACCAGGAAATCAAAATTTGACTTACATCCATTCCTTTTTCTTACAGTCTACGGTTCCGTTTTAACTGGAAACAACTATTGCTTTATAGTCTTTCGTGCCAACGTCCAAAGAGACTGAGCTCCAGGACCATGGATTACTTTTAAAGCTTTCATTACACCCGAGCAACGACGTGCTAAACTGCTAGCATATATATATATATATATATATATATATATATATATATATATATATATACAAATGAATAAGAACGATGAAAATAATTGCAACGTTCGAAACATTAATTTAAAACAGTGCTCAATATAAAAAAGAGCAATGAATATTTATTATTATATACTTCTTTAGAACATGTTCTAATATAACAATTAATAATAGTAATATATATATATATATATATATATATATATATATATATATAGCAATAGTTTTTCCTTTTCGCTTTATTTTAGTATATATATATATATATATATATATATATATATATATATGAACATGTATATATATATCCAAATCAATAAGGAACCAAAAAAATATTTGCATCGTTGATAACATTAATTTAAGTCACTGCTCTATATCAAAATAGAGCAATGAATATTTATTATAAATTATACTTTAGAACATGTTCAAACTACAATCTACTTCAAAACTGTACATTTTGTTTCGATATTGAAGAGACATTGTAATAAACGTTATTTTTTAAAAGAAAATTTTAAAAAGTCACTTCCTTTTATTTTTGGAAAACTTTTCGTACGTGGTAAGAGGATATTGAAAAAGAAGAGAGAAAAAGAAAAAGGTAAAGAAGATAAGAAAGTAAAAAGAGAAATCAAATGAGGGGAAGAAATAAGAAAGAGAAGGACACAGAGAAAATAAAAAAGCAAAGAAAAAAAAGAAGAGAAAAAGAACCGAGAGGAAAATGCCAAAGAAAACGGCTCAGACAGAAAGACACTTCGAATTTAAGCAGGAGGTAAAATATAGACAGATACAAAAATCGGTGACGCGACGTCTGAAATTTCTATTTCTTGTCCGCTTCTGTTGTCTCCCCCACACTTTCTTCCCTCTGTGTATATCTCACCTTTTCCACTTTGTGAAGCCCAGATCTTGCGTGATCGATATCTGTATCTGTTTATATTTTACTCCGTAGATATCAACTCGGAACGACAAATCAGAGAGCTGAGTTCGAATTCCAGTTGAATTACTCGCATTCACTGATGCACAAATACACTTGGGAAAGGTATTAATCGGTCTCTTCCCTCCAGTTATGGGTTTAATAATAAGACGGATTGTTTTCTATAGCCTTGGCTGGCAAACAGTCTACCGCAGAAAGCAATGGCAACCTACTGCGTGATAACCTTCTGCCCAGTCAGTCATGTCTCTGTCGAGAGATGATCGCCTAAAGCGTGTATCACGTATGACACTTAACTGATATACATCTAAAAAACTTTTTAAATAATTGTACAGTATATAACTCAACTCAAATTGCTTTCTTTTCCATTTAAACGTTTGTTTTACAAATCTCGCCCAGGCTTATATTTGAACAAATAAAGTTCATCCCAAAAGGCTACTGGAAGTAAAAATGCCATTGAAGTTCAAAGGTAATAGCGAGAAGAGTTTCATAAAGATCCAACCACGCAGCTGTCAACTTCACAAATTATGGATAAGCTGAGAGCTGGTGGTATATAAAAAAAAGAATCAAGAAAAGGTGATAAATGGTTTTCACGTAAGTCCGAAAAACCTACTGAAATGTTGATCGCGGCTTGTGATTCCAGTGGGCAATATTGTCAGCAGTGTCTGGATAAAAACAGTATTCAATTTGAAACATGTGATGTCAAAATCTTTAGAGTATTTATTTTTTTATAGGTGTTGTCTTCATATGCATTATTTAATTTAAATATAATTGCATTCTAGGTCTTGGAATCATTTTTTGAGAAAGCTTCAAAATGTGTGTACATTACTTGAGATATTCTGAATATGTATTAGGACCTTGAATAAGTTCTCGTTGATTTTTCAGGAAAAATAATGTTTTATTTATAAGAATTAGTATGAAATATATCAGAGAAAGTATTGCCCATCACTAGCCACTAATTTTATCCACCTTTCTGGCAGCATTTGAATTCCACATCGAAAAACCACTGTTACGATTTCTCCCGCGGGTATATTTTCTTTTGTTTGGTTTACTGCAACGGAGAGAGAGAAATTAATATTAGTAGTATTATTAGTTGTGCTCTATTCTAATTAGCGATGCGAGCTAATGTAAGAAAAACTATTTTAATACTATCATATACTCTTAAAATCCGGGGAATAGAAAAATTAGCTATTTTAATATCATCATGTACTTGTAAAATTCCGAGGAATAGATAAGTTAGCTGACAATTTGAGGGAAAGAGAGAAATATAATTTTCTTTCTTTTTCATTATAGGTTTCTTTTTTACACGATACTCATTTTTTTTATACGATACTCATTATTTTGGGCTAGGTGGAAATTTAACGAAATGGTCGCAGTCATAATAAAATATCAGGATTACTTGATGAGGTCAAGTAAGGTTAGATACCTCAACAGATGTTCACTGAGAACAGAAATTTGTAGGAATTTAAAAATCTAAATATAATGTAATCGAAAGGAAATGAGCTGTTGATACTTCATTTGTCGAGACACGCCTCCTCCTCCCGCAAATCGAGTGCGTGGAAAACGGTCTCATTGGTCAAAAGCTTTGAGTCGGCCAAATCCCCCAAGAGGATTGGGGATGGTTATAAAAATCCGGACTCGACGAGAAAAATCAGTTTAGTTTTTGAGTTTAGTTGTTGATGAGTCGAAATATAACGACCGTGGAAAAGGGTTCACAACTGGGGAAGCCATGACCCACGGCCGGTCGCCTACAACAATGAGTTAATGTCGAATGAAGCCTGCTGCCGATTAACTTAAATAGTTAATTTGAAGTAATGCGCCTTCAATAGGAATCCCGAAAGAACGTTATTGTTTTTTGTTTTTTTTTAATCATGGGAGAATCGAAAATTCTTATTCCTCGTTAGCTCTACCTCGGTAAACTCCGTTAAACTCCGATAAGAACCAGGAAAGACTCTGTTATTTTAGAAGTTGCATAGAGAATTGACAGCCCTGATTATAGAGAATATATGAAAAGACATTAACAAAAATTTAATGAATATGTGAAAAGAATTTAGTGAAAATTTGAAGAACTCTGTTTACTTTAACGAAACTTAGAAAAGTCATTTTTATTTAAGGATTGAAAGCTCTGATATTTTTAAACAGTCTCTCTCTCTCTCTCTCTCTCTCTCTCTCTCTCTCTCTCTCTCTCTCTCTCTCTCTCCGTTGTAAACTGGCATTTCGACAACTGTATTATCATTCTGACAACTGTATTGTCTGCTCCTGTGACTAATAATTGTTTTTTTAAAAAGACATTCTTCGTGATTTCCAGGTGTGTTCGACCTTATTGATTTATTTTTTTTATTTTTTTTATTTTATTTTAAACCACAAGTGTACACCGGTGTCCGGTCTGGTACTGGTGGAAAGACGACTACTAAAATTGCACAGCGCGGCTTTCTGAGATCAACTCACAACGTAAGAAGTGGCCCGTTGTTGCAATAGACGTCTTGAAAACCAGCTTTGGTGACGACATCCAGCCGGCCAGCCTGGTGTCAGTGTCACAACCGGTGCCCTCACGACCATCGACAAGAACAAGCGTCACAACGAGCCAGGTCCGGGCGAACGTGTTACACCACACGCCTTTTAAATCAAACCACGTGTCAACACGTATTTTATTATCTTCTGTTTGGTGAATACGTCAGGTGAAGGAGGACTTCCCGTTTAAGCGTTTCTAAGATAGTTTTCACCTATTTTGCAACATGTGGCTTGGTGTTGTCTTGTGGCAAAATGAATTTGTCGCGTTTCTGCTCATATAACAGACTTTTTTTTAATACGGAATGGAATTCCTCAGGCAGAAAGTGCGAGAAAAGAAGCTGTGGAGTAGAAGTTGTGGTTATATTTCATCGGTTTCACTGTACAAGGGTGGGACCTAGTTGCTAGTCTAGTAGCTCAAATAAATTCATGCAGAGGGGGTACCAGGGAGCTAAGCTAATCGGAGCAGAAGCCGTGAAAATATTTGTTGAAGAGACAGAGGGAAACGACATTATTGAGAAAATGACTGGTGTTGAGCTACCATGTTGTCCTCATCCTTATTGTCATTTGTACGACGTTGTGCGCTCTGGCCTTCTTCAGGTATTAAGAATTTCAAAATCTAATTTAATACGAACAGTCACTGGGTGACATCTGTCGCTCATGTTTTCACTTATCGAACGAGGGATTAATTCCAAGTAGTTGGTCCCCTTTACGCCGTTTATGCTAACAATCACTAGATAAGTGTCAGGGTTACTCCTTACCGGGTGAGGAGTTTATTCTAATAGACCTAATCCGCTTCACGATTTTAGATTTCATATTTTGTTTTTTTAATGCCAAATCTCTTAGGATTGAGAGTGGAGTGGTCTTTTGTTGCCTTCTCCACGATTATTTATTGAGACACCACCTCTAGTTAGCAACCCATTCAAAACAATAATTTATCTGCCTTTTGGTAGGTCTTATTTTTCATGATATATTGTTGTTAACGATCCACCTTCCTCGTAAATGGTGAAGCCAGTTTAGTCGGTGACACCCCAACACTAGCATGTATACTTACTCATACAGATCCTCATATATATATAGTGAGAGAGATTTTATCTCTTTAACCGCTATTTTTTGTAAATATTCGTATTTAGGTAGACGCACTATTTATCTATTATACAATATATCTATTTATTTTAGTTCTATTAAAGAATTCGATCTACGGTAGGAATCAAATCAACGACATAAAACAAATTTACGTCCATCACGACAGTGGAAGCTACTCTACTGCTTCATTCTGGTGGCCCTTAACAACTCTGCCACGATGAGCTGTCGGCCAGGCAAGGCCAAATTCCGGCGCTTTCAAGCAAAATTCCCCTGTCATAAGTCAGAGAATATCTCGAAGTGTTCAGATCTGCACAGTTTCCTATGAAAACGTAAATATAGCATTGAGGACATTACGGATTACCTACTCAAATACAAGTATCCTCTAGAAATAATATTTAAAGTGATATATATATATATATATATATATATATATCTGTGTGTGTGTGTGTGTGTGTGTGTGTGTGTGTGTGTGTGTGTGTGTGTATTGTCCTAAATACAGCAACGACACTGCTTTATCTATATATCATTGGCAACAATAACAATAATCCAATTATTGCCTGGAATATCGTAGCTAAATCCGAATCTTGCAATGGAAAATGTGACAGATGTTACTTATGCCTTTTAGAAAAATTTGTAAACTTAAACCATATAAATAACCCTAATCTAAACAGCAATTTAAAAAACAATTTAATGCTGCTATAGAAAAAATACTTACTTAAATTCTTGATTTAAACAGAATCTTCTATACGATTGCCCTTTTCTTCTCACACCCCTACTTTTCTCCTTTGTTTCTTTGCCCCGCAAAAATTATTTTAATAATTAGGAATAACGCCCCTCTGATTTCATGTCCCTGAATTTTATTTTTTTAATTTTAAAATTTTAATTACAGTTTTTTTTTATCTTCATGTAGTCCTTGTCTATTCAAATTACACTTTTATTATTAAAAGGCAGTAACTTAACTTTATAAGATTTAATTCTCATTAACATTGAGTGAACTTAAATTTTATTCCATTAAAGCGGTCAGTTTTTTTTTATATGAACCAGATGATTGCATAATGCATAATCGGCATAGAACAATAAGTATATTTTTAATATTTTAATAGTATAAAATAGCTCTGTTCATAATACATTACGTTCTGCTTTATTAACACCTTAATAATAATGTGCATAGCCTCATATGCATATTTATAAATTTACAATCACACACACACACACATATATAATTATATATATATATATATATATATATATATATAATTTGGAAATGTGTTATTTATGCAACCTAGGTTTCATCCTTTCGGTATATTCAGGCGATTTACTGTGACTGGTTTTTTCGTTTTTCAATGGCACAAACAAGGATTTTTTTACGAAGGCTTGACTGGAATTTTTAAACAACCGAAATTTTTCAAAATTAGGTTGGAGTTATTCAAGAATCTCAGGACATTTCATCCATGTTTGTATCATCCTAGTATGTATTTATAGGTATTATTACATCTGGGTATAATTTCGGATCTTTCATTTAATATTTCCTTTTGTTCTAGGAACAACATGATAGCTAAATATCTGCATACATTGCCACCGTTGTATTTTTCGGCAATTTTCACTATACTCAATTATGTCAGGGTCTTTGCCATTTTTCAATTTGAATTTCTACACGTGGCTAACCAGTATAAAAATTAAAATTGAAAAATACTACAATTTATTTAAAAAGAAATGTCCAAATAATCTTAAGTATTATGTGCATTGTAAGAACACACAAACTTTTCCTTTTTTCCCATTTCGGCCTTACCTGGGGAAAAAGGTTCCCGTTGTTCGTTGATTTGTAGAATTTAATACTCACAGAACAAATTGAAAGCAAGAGTACACAGGAAAGTAGCGAAGAATCTAATGGGCCAGCATAACTGATTAAAAGAACAAGGATTAGAAAAGATACCAAAAAGACAAACTGTAGAGCCATAATCACTTAGCGTCTTCAACGGACACAGTACATAGAATAAAGAAGAAACTTGGAACATTTGTTTATTCAAATTTTAAATCATTTTTCGTTGCATGGGTTATTGTAATTTATTAAAAATCGCAGTGGTGGTTTTTCTATATCTTTTCAGTCTGAAGTAACTTATTTCGCTGAAATTTCGCACGGTTCTGTTCGAAAAGTGAAAATCTGTAATCAGAAAAAAACAACTATCTCAGTAAAAAGCAAAATCTAATCTACGCAATTCAATAAAAAATAGAAATATAACCTGCTTGAAACACTTCCGAAATGGCTAGCATAAAGATTGGATCGATTGAAAGCTGAGTTCTGTCAAAACATTTAACTTATTACTAGATGGTATCTATCATCTTTAAGAGACTTTCAGTGTTATAGAACTTCTGTTTGCTAAAATAATGCCTGTCGGTAAATTCCATATGTAAGCACCTAAAGAAGGAATTCCAAATATGACGTAAAAAAAAGTAATAGAAAAGAAAATACGGATTTTTAATATATTTATGTCATTAAATGTTTTATATGGTTATAGTCTTGGAATACAAAAGGCGCTTATCTCCCATTTGGTGGAGTTCCGTGGATCACATAACGCTCGCTCCATGACGTCACTTCATACAATGACTCAAGCGATAATCATTTTTCAGTTGGTTGACAGGAACCAGGCGAGAGGGTTGTTTTCTTCTAGCCTGACTGAGGTCAGCTCTACCCACCTTATAGGCTTAGAGGAATCTGGTCCCTTTAAATCTGGTGTCCTAAAAATGTTTTTTTTTATGGGGTCAGAAATTTATGTAAAACATTTCATTTTGTTCCTCATTTATACTGGGTTGTCCAGAAAGGCTATGCCGATTTTTAAGGGAAATTAAAACACAAAACAAAATTATGCCATTAAATATTTATTCAACTAAATATCATCCATTTTGTTGCACAACCTTTCTCCATTTATCGCTTCAGCGTAAAGATTCCGTCTTTTTAGAATTTCGGTAGTTTCTTGTCGAAGAACTCATTAAAGTGCTTTTTTATGTCATTCATGAGTAAATGAAAATACGAACTGTCTTTAATTCGTCCAGTCACAAGCAGAACTTTTCAAAACCAGTTGACTGGTTATTTGACTGGTTACTTAGGAGAAACTTATCAAACGGGATTCTTTTCCAATCCACGGATGAATAGGACGATTTTCTTAGAATAAAGACTCGCTTTTATGGTAGTTAATGATGGCTCATGTCTCTTAATTTAGAAACTTTTTCTCTGAACATTGTTGTAAACGAACCATTTCTTATTACCCGTCACAATTTGCTTAAAAGAAATGTGTAGTTTTATACACAGTTACAGGTAGATATGCGATCCAAAGGATACTTCAAATCATGTGGTACCAAAACATCGTAAAGATTTGAATACCAAAATTTTACTAAATGCTTATGGATGGTGGATTTTGATAAATTTAGTGTTTCTGCCAATTCTCGGGTTTCGTAATGCGAATTATTCTCAATCTTTATACTATTCAAAATTATTTGGACATTTCCTTTAAATAAATTGTAATATTTTTTAATTTTAATTTTCACAGTGGCTAGCCAGGTGTAGAAATTAAAACAGGAGGAAAATTTAGCTATTATGTTGTTCCTAGAACGAAAAAAGTATTAAATGAAAGATCCGAAATTATGTCCAGGTGTAATCATACCTATAAATTCAAACTAGGATGACAAAAATATGGATGAAATGTTGTAAGATCCTTGAATAAATCCTCCCTAATTTTAAAAACTTTCGGTTGTTTAAAGATTCTAGTCACGCGTTCGTAAAAAATTCCTGTTCGTGCGTTTGAAATCTTTATTTAGTCGCCATCTGTAGTGGGAGGTCTACCTGAGCTTTCTTCATCAATAAGACTAAATCACCAACTCTAAACTTAGGGAACTACTTCCTGTCAGTTAAATCACCTTCACTATGCACAGCATATATCTTTTTATTATTTATTTATTTATTTATTTTGCTTGCTAGGCATTTTTGCCTTTCAGTTAGTCAGTCAGTCAAGTGCCATACGTTATACACACTTCTGGGCGATCAAATCACTCGTATTGAGTAGAGGCTTCGTTTAATAATTAAACAGTTCACAAAATATATTTGGAAAATGGATATTAAAACGTATTTAAAATTTTACATGAGAAACAAACTGGGAATTCCCATAAAATCACTTCATCTGATTTTCCATTGATCATGAACGTAATATTTAAATAATGTTAAATTTCAGTAAGTCAGTTAAGTGCTGTACGTGAAATACATGACTGACTGGACAGAAAATTCTCCGCGGTAGGTTGCGGTAGGTTGGTTGCCAGCCATGGCTATAGAACCTAATCCTTCCTATTATTTAACCCATAACTGGAAGGAAGAGACGGATTAATATCTTTCCCAAGGGTATTTTTGTGTAAGTGAATGCAAGGAATTAAACTGGAATTCGAACTCGGTTCCCCGATTTGTCGTTCCTAGTCGGTATCCCCTGCACCACAACGTACATACATTTAGTTCAGTTTTTGCATTTACGGTGATAAAAAAGCATTAAGTGTCTAAAATGCACCTTTATAATCTTCCATTTTCATAAAGATGCAAAATTGACACGAATTACGTAATTTCAAATTTTCTTTCTTAAGAAATAGTTTGAAGTGTGCTCTAATCGGGTATGAAAGCATATTATATCTATCGATAAATTTGATATGTTCTAACGTGTGGCAACATGAACGTCTAAAGATTTCAGACAACCCAATACTTTGCTTTGTAATAGATATATGTGATATACATTTCTCTAGATGGGACACAGCATATAGGCATATGTATAGTTTTGTGTATGTCGTAGTATATATATCTTTGGTAACAAAGTATGTTTCTCATTATTTTTCTTTTTAACAATTTCGTTCCGTTCTGTCCGTGAGCTTCAGTGTTCACGAAAAAAAAAACAATGCTCATTACGGGAGAAAAGTTAATGGGAAAATAACTATTTTTTTTCAAACCCACCCGTTATAATAGTAATGGTAAATTAAGTGTTTCCACACAGGAAACATTCAGTATCCATTGGTCAAGCATTTAGTGTTTGATAAAGTTTAATTGACATATTAAAATTTATCAAATATTTTTCTTTAAGAAAATTCGACGACTCATCTTCATTATTATAGCCGTTTTTTGTTGTTGCTTCTCTTGAAAGATTTCGAAGTGTCGTAGGTAGTTTTTGTTATTTGGTTAAGCTCTTTGTTTAAACGTTAGGAGCGCCATTCTATACAGTTTTATATTTATATCTTGGTCAGCATATGAAAATTGCAGCCGACCATCGTATGTGAAAATGTAAGAAAATAAAAGAGAAAAGAAAAACAAATTGATTTTTAATATATTTTTCATTAAAAGATTTATATGGTTCTAGCAATGGTAAAATTAACCGTTTCCAACACAGAAAGCATTCGAAATGATGCTGTTGGAAGTCTTGAAGTAAATTGAGATATTCGTTTTTGGTAATGCATTTCGTTTGTGTTCGTAGCGCTAATCTATACGTTCTGATTAAGAATGGTCTTTTAGGCTAATTTTAATGATTAAATATATGTATTGCTGTTGATGAATATTTGAAAATTTCTCAGATTAGCATTAGCCTAATCGATCATCATACAAAAGCGTGTCGTAACCACGACAATGATTAAAGTAAAAATGTCGAGAGAATTAATATCACTGCTGTTACGAGCATTTTAGTACACCCGCGGGTGGTCGTACACACAAAGTAGCTGGTTGCGTGTTTCCAAGTCTGTCCATCCATTGTTAGAAGTTAATCTTTATTGAAAAAACCTGCTCAGATACACTTTTTTTAGTATACATAGAGTTAATCTGCTATTTATACTGCAACTACATCTGAGTGGACCTTGGTTACAATTTTTGGGGTGATAAGTTGTTGAAGAAGTTCAGTATGCTCAAAATCTAGGTGACAATGCCTCCTGATTTGGTGCTATCTCACACATTCCCAACTTTCAAAAAATTTCGTCTACACTGTTTCACTTACAAATCTATCGTGCTAAGATTCGAACCCGAATCTAACCTTTTGTCAACTTGCATACACACACACATACATACACACACACTATTTTCATTGAAAGCCAAAAATGAAACGTCCTAAATATAATGAAAGTACACAAATATTTTTAACTAAGTACTTTCGTTAGTTTATAAAAAATCTTGAATATTTATAGCGATCGATGCAAATTGATAGTCTCCAAGGAAACTGAGAAAATAATCAACTATTTGTCTCCCCCACCTTGCATTTTGTTTTCCTTATCTAAAACAGATTGCTGCTTACGGCTAGAAAGCTCAGTCGACACCACTGTTTAATCTAGTAGCAGGACTTGATAAGAATTCGATTCATGCCTTTCCCGAATTGAGCACGCTATACTTGGCGATGATTGGAATTTGTTTCGACAATTTTAGTTTCCTGGGTGGTAAACGCCCCCTGCCCACACGTAAGTTGATAGACAAATGGTAAAACCCCTCTAAAAATTACAAATATTGCAACTAAAATATCAACCTATGTAGTTATCGTCTCTCTGTCTCGTTCGTTGTTCATCTATAAATTCTCATTAGCATACACCATTCAACAAGCAGTTGGTATAAATATATTTTCGCGCTTGAATATTGTCACCAAACAACTACAATAAAAAATAACAACTTCTGCAGCTGAGGGAGAACTTAGAATTTCATTTATGATTAACATCACCAGCATTCAACGTTTTATGGTTTCTTCGCGAACTTATGCTTATTCTGAACAATAACTGACTTTACAAGAATTCCTGTTCA